>BQNB010118341.1:0-21010 GCA_026074375.1 Tanacetum coccineum | reverse complement strand
TAGGAGATAAAAGTCGTCTAGCGGAAGAACGTGTGCTCATGCACTATATAGAAAGATAAAATAAAATATAGAAAAAGAAAGAAGAAAAATATTTTTGGATTTTTAATAAAAATATAGAAGATAAAAATAAATTTTTTTGGTTTTTTATTGTTTTTATATATATTTTTTGTGTTTTATATTTTTAATAGATACAAAAATAACTTTCAAGGAGAAAGGATCTTCAAGGCATCAACCGCGAAACAAAACGTGATGATCGTAACAAAATCTCCCCGGCAGCGGCGCAAAAAACTGACGCGTGCGAAACGTGTCGAGTAATATAATATAGTAATTCCCGTTGGATGTGAAAATTGCTTGAGGACAAACAATGATCAATCTTCTGGAGTCGAAGTCCCAACGAGATTTGAATTGAAAACCGCGTTTATGTTTTGAAGTAAAATGCTTGATTATCTTTTAGATTTTTGGTTTTAAAAACAAATATTAATTCTAGAAATATACTAATCAATTAAACTACGAGAATTATGCAAAAATAATTTAAAAGATTTATAAGACGAAAATGCTTGCTAAGTGACGTGAAAAGTTCATTAAGTGTGAATTAAGGTTTATTAACGAATTAATTTCCTTAGAAAAGATAATTATCTCACAACGTTGGTTTATTTTGATAAAAATCTCTTAAAAAGATATTAATTACTAGATGTGTAGTTTGACTATTTTTTCGGATTTTGCCCTTTAAAACATTCAAACTACAAATCTAAATAATCGAAGATTATTAATCAACTAAACCTTTTTTCAAATCCACACTTAATTCTCAATTCACAATATCACTTAACAAGCACTAATTAACTACTCACTACGCATAATGATCAAATAAGCAAAGCTAAACATTTTATTCTAAGTCTATACTAATGAATTGAAAAAGGATAGAAAATGGGACCGAATTGAAGAGCCGCAATTAAACGATAATCAACCGATTTAATAAGCTAAAGAAAATATTTAAATTCTATCTAGCTTATTAAACCCTTTAAGCTCCACGCCTTATGAGTTGACCGGTACCGAAGTCGAAACATAAAACAACAAACTGTTATAATAACACAGTTATAACAATTTAGCAAATTGCATAGTTCTATTTACATAAACCACTAGGCCCTAATTGTGAGCTCAACAAACCAAACTAAAGGCCCAATTGCTAAACGATCCTATTAATCAAACGCAAGCCCAAAAAAATGAATTCTACAGTAGCGTATTTTAGCTCTAGCTTTGCAATCACTTAACTTCAATAAGCTTATCCAAACTGATTTAACTAAACCGAATAAAACACAACAATCATAAACCACACGGAAAACATATTCGAATAAGCATTAAGATTAAGCTAAAACAAGGATTTCAAAAGCTTAACTAGATAACAAGCAACATAATTTTTATCAAAAAAAACTTGGACCAAACTAATAAGCTACGATAATAAAACTAAGCTAGAAACAAGCTTGCGAGTAAAACTTAAAAGAGAATAAGCTATTTTAATAACAAAACATAAGAAATAAGCTCAATAAACACGAAACAACGAGAATCAATAATCAAAACGAGGTCTAAATCACTACCAAGCAATAAGCCAACATGAAACGATTTAAGCACTAATAAGCAACAAAATCAGAATCTAAAACTCAAATTAAGCACTTAAACGAATTAAATCACAACTCAAATAAGCAAATAAGCTAAGATTAAACTAATCTAAACAATTTAAGTTCTAACGAATACGAATAAGCTATTACTCAGCTTATTCGTTCTATAAAATGAGCTTTTATAAAACTCATGAAACTTAAATCTTAATAAAAAGCTAAATCTAAACTTATTTGAGCTTATTACAATCGAAAATCCTTAATAACGTATGAGATGAAATCAAGTAAGCTTTTTAGAGCTTATAGAATCAGGTCAGAAAGCTTTTAAGGAAATTTAAAATGAATAAGCTGAGCAAATAAGCTTAAGAGAGTAGCTTATTATAGATTTAAGCTAAAGAGGAGAAAAGAGAGAATAAGCTAACAATATGTTGATCAGCTTTTACAATAAGCTCAGAATTTGAAATAAGCTAATCTAAACACTAAAATAAGCTAAAAGTTTGAAAGAGTAAAACTAAACTAAAAATCCTAATGTCCCAAAACTTGAGGGGAGCGGGTTATTATATAGCCAAGTGAGGGGGTGTTTGTGTAAATTTGCCCAATGATTGCACAAATGATTAGCCAATCATTGGCGTTGGAGTGGGAAACCTCGGATCGTCAAAAGAAATCAGGCCTGATCCACCGTTAACTTTGTGCCACGTGTACTTCTATATCTGCTTAACTCAAACGCTTTTATTTTGTCTGTTGGATCCGTTTGCAAATTGAAATGAAATTTTGAGATGTATAATTTTGCTTCGCCACGTGGCTTGAATTTACTCGCCCTTCCATGTTAGTGCGTTGGCATGTGACGCCTTCTTGATTTAATTTCCATGGCACGTGACCATGACGTCACTACCTCCACTTCAAATCATATTTTAACATTTTTGTTTTGGACTTAAAAAGGCTTGTTGGGCCTAACTTGGGCTTATAGATAGCATGGGCTAGCCCGGCCCATAAAATAGATTACGGGATGGCCCAATAAGATATGAAGGCACCGTTGGACTTGAAATCTCGTGCTCTTTCCAATGGCATGCTCGAGGAATTTTCACGACTTCATCTTGATCTTGAATATTAAGCACTCTTAATCAAAATGAACCCGAAAATACTCGTTTTTGCTTCGTTTTCAATCCTTAGTACCTATATGACATAAAAATACCAAACAAACATATTTGCAAGATAATTATCCATATTTTAGCATTTTTAGTCCGTTTTATAGTGTTTTACAAGGTAATAAGGATGTGTGTTTTAGCACACATCAAATTCCCCCACACTAAGTCATTGCTAGTCCCACATGCAATGTGAATAAAACACACCCAAAAATAAATAATTTTATCCCCCTTTAACTTGTGACCCCTCACAATCAAACAAGAACAGAAAAGGTCCATTAAGAAGGTTCAAAAATTATTTATTTCAAAAACGCCACTGTTTTAACCACTTATTCAATAAAAGATAAAAATTTTATAAAATTCATTTAAAAGGCTTTTAAGAACGGGAGTTAGTCATCCTCGACTTTTCACAATCCCCAAACTAAGCTTAAAATGAAATCACAGCCAAATATAAGATTAGATGCTAACACTACTCATAAATGCTAATTGTGTAAGCATTGCTACTTTTCACTCCCTTATTCCTAAATTCTCTAAAGATTTTATTATTATTATTGGTGACAAATAAATTATGTCCTTATTAATATAAAGTAAACCCGGTTTAGACCATAATTAGTTTGAAATCCTTTCCTAAAGAGACGATATGGTGAGAATAAGGTCCACATTAAGGTTCTAATTTCGCATGATTTAGGGGTTATCCTTTTTATTTCATCTGAAACAACTCAACTACGAGTCTAGAGACGAAGGCTTTATTTAGATAACCCTAGAGTCGAAATTTGGCTTTATTATTATTATTATTATTATTATTATTATTATTATTACCTCCACCCTTTAAACGACTTCGGTATGCGAGCCAACCATGATCCAGGAGTCTTATTTCAACCAGGAGATCCTTGACCTTTTTGAAGGTTGCAACATCGGGAGCGAACCGACCAGAGACAGTAAACTTTTATCAGGCCACAGTTCTTATTCTTATTATTATTACATTCACCCTTTAAACGACGGTCACATCGGTATGCGAGTCGACCATGATCCAGAAGTCTTATTTCGGCTTCGGTTTATTACATTTTATTATTATAGCCAAATTTCAAGTCCTGTGGTCTTTTAACTACCTAGACAACGGTAGCGAGCCGTCAGGAATCAGTAGCCTATTTCCCTACAACACTGACAAAACCTCGATGTGTACCTTACTTTCACTAACCAGAAGGAATCTCTCCGAAGGGATCTAAACTAAGAATCGCAAAAACCAAAGTAACTTTATTTATTTAACAATTATATAACGTTTATTAAGCTGGTGGGAGCAAAAAGATACAATTAACCTCTATGAGCTCTAAAGAGATCCAACTACTCCACGCTTAGCATCTAACTTATATTTAATTCTATCATTTTTCGTTCTTTGTAAAAATTTAAAGTTTAAGCAACACTAGATCCTCGAAAGCTAAGGGGAAAGCTAGAGAAAAATACTCGGTCAAGTCAAACTATCCTTAGTTCTACGGGCCTACTTATTCTTATATTATTATATTTTCATCATTTTTTTAAGCAAACAACACAATAAAAAATTTAAAATTTTGGTCAAAACGTGTGTGAGTGGACACAGGCAAGGCACAGGTATAATCACATTTCGATAGAAATCCCCCCCCCCCCCACACTTAGAATGGAACATTAGCCTCAATGTTCAAAAATATCGGGTTTTACCGCCACACTTACGAACAAAAAAAGCAAATGCAAAAAATTCCAAGTGTAAAAGGGGAAACAAATATATATATAAGATCAGGATTGAGGATTCCAAAATAAGCAGAAAATCAAAGACCGGGCGAATAGAGGATTGAAAACAACACGAGAGTCTTCAGTGATTTAAGATTCCTGCAAAAACGGTACAACAAACATAGAAAGAATCTAACGGCCCCATAACTAGGGCTATAAAATCACACTCTTATTTATTAAGAAAATAGAAAGAAGAAAAGACACGGGTTACCTCCCGAGAAGCGCTTGTTTTTGTGTGATTCTCTAGCTTGACTTGCCCAAAATTAAAGTTTCGTTAAAGCAAAAAGGGCAGGAATATCGTCGGTGGAACTCTTACAATCTTTTGATTCGACGTAAATAACGATAATTCCAGGATCAAATACTTAATTTTCGTCTCCTAGCAAGAATATATCTAATGATAGAAATTTGAGGTATTACTTAGAAAAGACGAGGCCAAAATTGTATGATAAAGAAAATAGTAGTCTCGGGCCAAGTATGTCAAAAACACGATGAGAACCAAAAATGCCATAACGAAAGTGTGAGAAGGTAAGAATTGGTTTAGGCATGGTTAAATCAAAATTTAACTTTTCGTATAGAGGTGGGATTTGTGCGGTATTTTGTGGGCTGTAATTTTGCACCTCATCCATTATTGTCTCCGTTTCAGACTCATCACTCTCCTCATTGTGAATACCAAAGATTGGATTGTCTGAATTTAAAGTAAATTCAGAATCGAAGTCAAACAAAGGATCAGTGATAGTCATGTCGAAAGTATTAGAAATACAATCAAGAGAATCCAAGGGTTTCTCGGATACCCATGGTATTGGGACAAGGTCATCAATATCCTCATGAGAATTAAGTTCGATTTCCTTGTCCCCCATTAAAAATGTATTCGAAACGTTCCCTAATACGACTGGATTAAAAAAAAAAGATCTCTGACTTATTTGCCTCTAAAGGTTCATCTTTTAATAAATTTTCTAGAAAAAGGATATCCCCCTCCGGATCATTATTAAGCTCTAAAGGAGGGAGATCGCTCGAGATTTCATCATTTAATAATCCTTCTAGAAAAAGAATATCTCCCTCCGGATCGAATTTATCATCATCGACTTCCGGTGAAGTCGAATCATGATGAGGAAGAAGTGTGTCGGTCTCCTCCAAGATAGAATCACTATCCTCGGTGGGAGTGAGAGAAGGAGAGAGAGAGAGACGCGACCACAAGGTCAGAAGAAGGAGTTGGACTGCCACTCAAATGGTGAATCGATTTCTGATCTTCATCATCTCTCAAGGTTCATCATCATCACTTTCATCGGAGTCTGAATAGTAAAAGTTGTTAGGATGACCTAGTCCTGGATTATGTTGAACACTTTGAATTGTGTATCCAGTGTCATTTCCAAGGACCTCAACTTGTTCACTCGATGCGAAAGTAGTCTTAGAATAATGAGCACTCATATCAGTGGTAGTGTCATAATACACTTCGGCGTCCCACTGAAAATGATGATGTGTCATATTCTCGATTAAATCATATGCTTCTTGAGGAGTCTTCCGCATGAAATTACCGCCGGCAGCCACCATAAGTCTTTCTTGGTCAATCATCGTAATTCCATAGTAAAAAGTAAGGATTTGATTAAGAAGCAAAATTTTATGGTCGGGACATTTTCGCAAAAAGATTTAAATCTTTCCCAAGCTTTTCAAATTACAGGATCGTAGGGGGCAATTGCCAAGAAAATAAAATTTCTTCCTAAGCTGCAACGCTCTAGAATATGGGTATATTTGAAAAGAACTTGAAGACCAATCCTCTTCCCAAGTTATGAATAGAATGCGTTTTAAGAGTATAAAACCAAGATTCAGCTTCGTGGGTTAATGAGAATGGAAAAAGATTGAGATTGATGATGTCTTGAGAAACTCCATTTTTCTTAATAAATTGGGTGATAGATAAATATTTGTCTAGGTGCTCATTTGCATCTTCATCTTTAAATCCATAAAAATTGACAATTCTGACAAGTTCTGAACCATATAATTTTTTCAATGCAAAATTGGGGTTTCCTTGAAGACGTTGTCGAAACGATCGGTCCTCCTCTACCGATTAGTGACGGTCGATAAAAATCCTCCATGGTCCGAGGATCATGGGAATGAGAGGAAGAAAAGAACATCGTGAAGAATTAAACAATAAGAGAAGATAAGAATTAAACGCTATAGAGGATAATGAAGATTTTTTATTTTATTTTTTTTATTATGTATATGTATATAATAATATATATAAAGTAAATATAAATATAGTATAAGTATATATATATCTGTTTCTTGGATTTTAATATTACATAAAGAAAAAAAAATAAGAAATGGAAAATATTTTTGATTTTCATTATTTTTATAAGTACGAAAATAAATTTTCAAAAGAGAAAGGATCTTCAAGGCACTAACTTCAAACACCACGTGAAAATCGTACACCTCTCCCCGGCAGCGGCGCCATTTTTGATAAACGTTCAAACGTGTGTCGTAATAATATATAGTATATCCCGTTAGATATGAAAATTACTTTAGAAAAAGTAATAGTCTATCTTCCGAGTGTCGTTTCCACGGCGAGAGATGAATTGAAATCCATGTTAATGTTTTTGAAGTATAATGCTTGATTATCTTTTAATGATTTTTGGATTTAGAAATTAAACTACTTTTTAGAAAACTATATTTAAAAATTATACTAATATTAATTCTAGAATTATACTAAACAATTAAACTACGAGAATTATACTAAAAATTATCTAAAAGAGTTATAAGATGCAAATGCTTGCTAAGTGATGTGAAAAGTTCATTAAGTGTGAATTAAAGTTCATTAACGAATTAATTTCCTTAGAAAAGAATTTTATCTCACAACATTGGTTTATTTTGACAAAAACCTCTTAAAAAATATTAATTACTAGATGTGTAGTTTGACTATTTTTCCGGATTTTTGCCTTTTAAAACATTTCAACTACAAATCTAAACAATCAATTTAAACCTTTTTCAAATGCACACTTAATTCCTAATTCACAATATCACTTAACAAGCACTAATTAAACTACTCACTACATATAATGATAAAATAAGCAAAGCAAACATTTTATACTAAACTACACTAATTAATTGAAAAATGATAGAAAATAGAACCGAATTGGAGACCCGCAAATAAACGAATACCACCCGATTTATTTAGCTAAAGCAAATAATCAAATTCAGTCTAGCTAAATAAACCCTTAACCTCCACGCCTCATGAGTTGACCGGTACCAAAAAGTCAAAAACACATAAAAACTGTTAATAGTAACATTTTATAACACAAATGCAAATTTGCAATTCTACTAATAAACCCACAAACGAAACCACACACTGATCTAATCTAGTCAGGCCCAAATGACAAACCAAACTCAGCCCAAACGAATCAAACGCTAGCCCAAACTTAACTACACTAGGCCCAATTTTGCAATTTCCATACTAACCAAACGAATCCGGAATGCTTAATTCTAAATGCCAACGAATAGATTTTTAGTAAACAAGCTTAATCACAAAATAAGCAAATCTGATAAGCCACTAGCACTTAGACATACAAGATAAGCATTTCAAATAATCGAATAAGCTCTAGCACAAGAAACCTTAATAATAAGCTAATCTTAGATACCAATTGTTGCATATTGATGAACAACACGTGTTATACATAAATTGCGTCCTAATGAGATTTATAATTTGATCTCTCTTGGCTCTCGACTCGATTTGTGTACGTTGATTTAATAATCGGAGGCTGAAGCTGACTGTCACCTTTTCAATATCAACAATCTCGGAGTGAGAAGTCAATAGATAACGTGCGTATCTCCATGACAAATGAGACAAGTCTATTTTGAGAGAAACTCGAATGGCTAGGAGGGGTTGTGCATTGCATCATTGGGTCCATGACGAATTTCTTCAATACCAACAATCATCTTTGTGATTTTGATAGATTATGCATTGACCCGATTTCTGCCTAAGTTGTGTGGAGGGCTTCTTTCTTTTCATCCTTTATCCATACATTTATTTTTCATTCTTCAACCCCTTCAATGTTTACCAAGACGTCATCACTATCACCTTGTTGTGATTGTTCTGGTGATAACTCATGTCTTAGTCTACATTATTCCCTTATTCTCATTCATCTCCAATCATATCTAAGGACTTCTAATCTAGCTATGGAATGTCCATGGGTAGATCCCTCCGGTTCTGGTTGGATCATAGGACTTATACCTAACCTTAACCCATCTTCTGACTTCATCAACGTCATGAGTTAATTGGTTGTTGGGTATAGTGATCGAACCTTAAAACCATTGAAAATCAGTCAAAGTGTTTGATAGAAATCGAGACGTTTTAACACTTTGAGAGTTTCATTCTTTAGAAATGCCCCCTACACATGTGCATCGATATTCAAAATGATTTCGCACATGAAGGAAAGAGGTACGCACTTTTAAGAGTCTTCAAGATCACATTCTTCTAGATCACATTTTAATCACATTTTCTCCCCTTAGCGAAAATAATAAATCTTTTAGTATTTTAGATACCAATTGATTAAAATTTGAGACATGAAAAGTTCCATGAGGAGAAAAATGATACCACAAACTTGCATGAATTAGTGACCATTTTTCTGATTGCTCCCCTTTAACAATATATGGGTGATACCAGTTAATGAAAGATTTGACATCACAAGAAAAAATGATATGACACCACAAATATGTTAAAGATGGAGTTAGATGCCTTTGTGAACAATGCATATTTTGATCTTACTTTGAATTTTTTTGTCTCCAGCACCACTATTTGAAATCCACTAAATGTTTTTGGATACATACAATTGACGTTTATGATATGTATCCATAAACATTAAAAGGCTTTGGTTTTAAATGCCCCCCCTCAAGAATTGATGCACATAAATATTACTACCTCCGTCCCACATTAAGTGTCCACTTGACTTTTTCAAAGTCTTTTTTCTTCAACTTTGACCTTAATGATTTCTTCTTACGTTATATGATACTTGATGCAAGATATATGAATGGATAGAGTTTTGAATATATTTTTCGTTGGTAGAATTTTCGTTCAATATTATATAACACAAACAAAAATATTTATGGTCAAAGTTGATAAAAAAAGACTTAAAAGATTCCATTGTGGACACTTAATATGAGACGGAGGGAGTACATTTTTAGTACCATAATTTTGAGAAATTATCTAAGGAAAGGAGTGTTGAACATACAATTTGAAGGATACCACAAATAATATACCATATATTAACAAGATACCTGATGTGCGGTTTGTAAGGACTTCACAGGAAGTTTTACAATCCCACAGGCAGTGCACCTAATCTTTGCAGTGTAGTATAGGCAAGACTCGGGGGTTATCCTTCTCTAGGGGAATAGGTTGTGAAGGATCAAACAAAATCTAACCGAGGTCTAAGGGGATGAGAGGATATTATTTTTGTGTTTTTATGTTTTTATAAAAGCAAGTAAATATCATGGTTTGACAGATTGGTTGGTTTTTAACTAATTAAATTAATAATATAATCTAAAGTACTGGTGATAATTATATGGTCAATGAATGTATTTACTTAATCATGCATTACTCCTTATTATGCTTCTCCAAATTATGTTACTTTGTCACTCTTGCAATGATATGTGTAAGTATTTCCTAAGTCATGAACGAATTACACGAACCCGTCGTCTTTGTAATATTTTGTTAAGGCAACGCACAAGTAAGGTAGTATGAAGACTATTAAAAGGCCCCCAAAAGTACATTACATGTAATTAAAACACTTAAGAGGATCAACCATATTAAGGGTAAGGTAGTATAAAGACTGTTATCGATGGTATCCTTTCTACACACTTGCGTTTTCCTAGACGTCTATGCCAATTTAATATCTTATGGCTAGTTTTCTAAAGCCTAATGCGCACATCCATCACGAGAAGCAAACATAATAAGGATCTACATATTAAGTTTCATGCAACCATAAGTAAATACTAAAGGATCTAGCCTAGCATGTTAAATAAAGAAGAAGAACAAGAATCAATCACAAAACACATAGACATATTAAGTGATTAAAGATAAATGAACTTCACTTGATTAAATCATGGGTTAAAGGCTGATACAATAGGGTTTTGAGGCCCTAAAAATGGCCTAAAAGTTGCCACACTTAAACTATTAAAGTTAGGGTTTGTCTCCAAAAAATTACACGCTAAAAACCCTAAAACGAGTTGGTATATATAGGAATATAGGCCGCGACGGCGTCACAGGTTTTCTGACGCCATCACTTCGCCGAATCTTCTAGGGTTTCTTTTGAGGCGGTTACGATTTGACGCCGTCTTGAGTTTCTTTGACGATGTCTCTTGTATGTTCTGACGCCGTCGCAAAGGATGGCGACGCTGTCTCCAAACACTGTACGCAATTTCTTCAAAAGAGTTGGTGTAGAGTCGTAGTCTCGTCCGTTTCTTCTCCAATTAAGCCCAAGACACGTATATTTCCTCTAAAAGCCATCCAAATGCTAAAAACACAAAAACAAACGTTTAAGTACATAAATTGGGTATAATAGCATGATTTAGGGGGTTAAATGATCCCTCAAAAGCATACAAAATAACACCTCATCAAATACCCTTACACTTGTGTAGAAACTATGAAATATCTAAACACAAAACAAATATGGAAGAAATCTAGAGAGAGAAAGGAGTGGAGGGTTGCTTCTAGTGAGAGAAAGTGAAAGAGAAGTATTAGATTAGAATATGAGAAGTGAAACAACCAACACCTTCTTCATGTATGTAGAGGGTACTTATACAATGTCTAATGGCAAGCCATAGGGTCTAAATGGGCTTTCCATGGGCCTTGGGCCTTTATACCTTCCTAAGGTTCCAAAAAGTAAATAAGATTAACAAGTTACATATTTTAGGTGTGACCAAGACTTTTCTCGATTCCTAACAATCTCCCCCTAAGGGAGGTCACATCCTTTTACAAAAAAATCTTAAGCCTAACATTCTATGAATGTCTTCGTCTTTGCTTGTGGTCTTGAATCTTTATCTTTCAACTTGTGATATGCTTAGCGATCTTTAGACTTTAGGCTTGAGCTTGTTCCTTTAAGCTTGACTTGTATGTGAATCTTGACCTTCATTGAGATCATCAACCAAGCATAATCTCTTATCATCATTTTGTGATCTTTATGCCATCTTGTGTACTTGTGACTTTTAGACCGACATGCTCATACTTTTCTTGAATTTAGACAATAGGCTTGAGCTTGTTATTTTAAGCTTGACTTGTATGTGAATCTTGAACTTCATTGAAATCATCAACCAAGCATAATCTCTTATCATCATCTTATGATCGTTATGCCATCTTGTGTACTTGTGACTTTTAGACCGACATGCTCATACTTTTCTTGAATTTGAAAGCTTGTGTAGCCATCTTTCTTAAAATTCTTTAACTTTAACACTTCGTCACTTCATAGAAGACGTGTGGTATCATTGTAGCAAAAATTTCTTGAAATTCTTTAACTTTAATACTTTGTCACTTCAAGAAAGATGTACGGTATTAGAGGAGCGAAAGTCTTGAAACATGTACTTGTGCTTTCATGATATATTTACATATGTCGATCGAGTGTGAGCATGTGGCTATGAATCATGACTTGTCTTGATCCAGCTGCTGCCACCATTGGGATTACCTGCATGAATGGGTTAGTGATAAACAACATGTATGGACAAAAGTGTCTTTGTCACTTCATCGAATATGGTTGCAATAACCACGGTTCCCCGTTGATTAGTATAAATACTGCTTGTGATTAGGTAGAATTCCGAAGAATCTCCTTGACATGGTTTCGCAGCTGTACTAGCCGTTCTTATTACCGGAGCGTCTCAAAGCAGACAACACGTTATGAGTGAACCAATAAGACAAAGTCTCACCGATTGAAATAAAAATTGATTTGAAAATCAATCGACGTGTCACTTGCTAAAGTGATTTTGTGATACATCGAGAATTTTTTGTATTTTAAAATTCATCAATCGTCAATTCATAGTCTAGACCGAATCGATATCCAATGTCACAAGTTTGATCCATATATGATCTCACAAGTCACCTACCGCAGAGCTTGTTTGATGTTGGTTCTGGAAGGATTTCCATCGTCATTGTGAATACTTTAGTATCACTCTAATGTTCTGGCAATATTAGGATAATGCATATGACTCTTAAGTTATTACTTGTCTTCACAGTGTGTGAGCAAAAAATATATTTGAATAGTGTCCTAGTGAGATTTATGGATGATCTTTTTTGGCTCTAGACTCAATAGTGCACATTTGGTTTTAGTACTCGGAGGCTGGATCAGACTGCCACCTTTTCAATACCAACTAACTCGGAGTGAGAGAGTCGATAGAAATGCGTGTAATCTCCGTGAGAAATGAAACAAGAGTCTTTTAAGAGACCTTGAGTGGTCAGGGAGGGTTATGCATTGCATCACTGGGTCCATGGTGACTATCTTCAATACCAGACTACAGCTTAGTGTTTCTAATAGCATATGTATTGACCTGGTTTCTGCCTAAGTGTAAGGAGTGATTCTTTCTTTTCACCCTTTATCTTAATTTTTCTTTTTCATTCTTCAACCCCTTCAATGCTTACCAAGACTTCATAACTAACACCTTGTTGAGTTTGTTCTAGTGTTAGCTCTGTCTGAGTCTGCATTTTTCCCTTTTCTCACTTTTTCTCTTTTGTTTTATACCTTAGGACTTATTATTTCTTTTGGGGAATGTCCACTTGGTAGTATCCCTCCGGTTCTGGGGGATATGGGGAACGGTAATACTATACATATCACACCGTAGATCTCTGTATTTTCGTAAATGGTCAGGATGTTGGTATTGTTATGAGCCTTATAACCTTTGAAAAACTGAGTTCTTGTGAATTGGGGTGTGAACAGTAATTATGGTGGTTAATTGTGGTTTTTTAACTTTACTAAATTGCTACACGGCAGAGATGCTGCAGCGAGTTGGCGTTATGTTGTTGCATTTTAGAGCGCTTATCGAGACTTCATAACTAGTACCTTGTTGGGTTTGTTCCAGTACTAGCTCCATCTCAATCGACACTTTTCCCTTATTCTCACATTTACTCATTTTTTTCATACCTAAGGACTACTACACTATCTAGTGGAATATCCCTGGGTAGATCTCTCTGGTTCTGGCTGGATTATGGGAATGAATACCTAACCTTAACCTCCTTATAACTCCAATACAGTAAATTAAATGGCCGGTCTTTGGTACTTCCACATTTTTGCCAACGCGTAATCATTTGCTCCCCCTTTATATGTGCATCGATTAATCGAAAGAGTTTAGCACATATATGGGAAAGCGTATACTTGAGATCTTAAAAATCACATTATTAGCCATATATTTTAATCACATTTTCTCCCCTTATAAAAAGTATTAATCTCTTGATATTTTGGATATCAATTGATTCAAATATAACTGCTTTCGGGGAAAGAATGTCCAATTATTAACAAGCCGCATTAGGAATATTTTTAATGCTCCCCCTTAAATTATGAGGGTATTATATGGTGTTTGAGTATGTTAATTTGAAAAATTTTGAATTTACTAAGAAATTCTTGAAAATTTATACTCAAACACTATATATGCCTATTTTAAGTCTACACTACACATTCATCACCCTAACAAAGTCTACCGTTTCAAGAAGGAACGTTATATGGACTCAAGCAAGCTCTAAGAGCGCGGTATGATGAACTCTCTAACTTTCTGTTATCCAAAGGGTTCTGTAAAGGTTCTATTGATCCAACTCTGTTCATTACTAAAAAAGGAAAAGACATATTGCTTGTGTAAGTTTACATTGATGATATAATTTTTGGTTCGACAAACCCAAAACTTTCCAAAAAGATAGAAAAATTAATGCACAATAAATTTGAAATGTTTTGATGGTGGAGCTGGAAATTCTTTCTTTGAATTCAATTTCACCAATCCCTAAGTTGGTATCTTTATTAACCAATGCTAAGTATGGCAGAGATACTTTATATAGCATGGTATGACCTTATTTTGTGATTGCAGTGGTTATCCTAATGGCTACTAAACCCTAGTTGATGACTTGAGTGGAATCTCAGTGACCAAATGATATTAATCGTTGCATTGGTCTGGGCACTCAGGAACTTACAACAGAGTAGACGGGATAATTGTACAGGTAACATGTTTTTGTGCTATGTTATCAAGAGAAACCAAACTTAAGTAGCACTTATAGGTGGTTATACGATCTGTTCGGTTCCTGTTGTAATACCTTTTGTATTCGGGGGTCTATGATATCTGAAGGACATCGGTATTAATCTAACTACTTTTTTAGATTCCGATCATGTAGGTGTCTCGATACATTAAAAAGCACATCTGGTGGAATATAATTTCTAGGTGGTGATAAGCTAGTTAGCTGGTCGTCCAAAAAGCAGGACTGCACTTCAATGTCTACAAACATAACGCCGAGTATGTGTCTCTATATTGCCGTGCTATGCTTCAAGTTCTCTGCGTTGAGAACCTTAGCTCACTTGATTATGCTTTCACCTTTGACAAATTCCTCATGTATTCTCTTCCGTCGATAGGTGTTTATCTGGTTTAATGGGGGGTTGCATTACCTATTGGATAACATTGTACAAGCTGGGATGTATCGTAACTTAAGTCTTCGCACTAGTGGACCGCTCCAGGACCCAACAACAGCAACCATGACGACAATAACTATAACGAATGATGATGGGATGTAGAGAGTGAAGACATTTCGAGAAACAATATCCCTAGAATAAAGTTCAACGAATGGGAGGAGCTCGTAGGAGAGCTTATGTGATAGGTGGTTGAATATTGTACTCAGTCGTTAGTTCGAGGATGAATCAAATCCATTAGCTCAAGTGTGCACAAGTCGGTTAGCTCCACAAACAGTTCATGATCGTAAAGATTTGTAACGGCAAAAGTAATAACTTAGGAATGAGATAAGGTAGTTCCAAGCGAGGCCTTAAGATTCTGCTGAGTGGTAAGACACGATTGTGTTTCTAGACCTTTTTAACGGATTTCGGTGATTATCGGGTTCGAGTTCATACTCGTTTCATATGGATACCATTAAGCCAACTCATTTATAATTTATTATTTGAATAAAGAAGCGTCCCAATTTATGGAAATCATGAATTGATAAACTTATGGTTCGGGGATTTACAATTTATTTATTTAAATGAAGAGGCGTCCCAATCCTTTCAAATAAATAAATTATAAATCATCCTACTTAATAATTCCCGATGCAATACGCGTACTCCCATAACCTTCAAGGTGGTGGATGACATGACGATGCATGTGCTCTAATGGGTATGGAACGAGTGTTTAAAACTCGTCTTCGGAGACGGGGAGTCAAACAATCAGGCGAGCTCGACATAGAGTTCAAGATAGTTAATGAGTACTCGGTTAGAGTAATAAGATAAAGGTCTTTATGAATGAGTCAACATAGCAATTATCATATCAGTCCTTATGTTACAAGTCCCGCCCATACAAGACTTGTAATACTTAGATTCATACATAATTTCATGTAGACAAAACTATGACGGCTTTCGTGTAATACGATATTGTATAAGGTTATGAAAAGGGTCTTAGAGACCATTGTAAGACTTATAATGCTTGAGAAATGAGTGGGACTATTGTGCAACTCACAATGTCTAAGAAGTAAAATGAGACCATTATGTAACTTACAATGTCTAAAGAAATGTTCTGGTATTTATATAAATAACTCTTATATAAATGAATGTACGATATATGCAAAGGGATGAAAGCATATATATTATATATATGTATGTCATGTAAGCACTTAATGTAGCAAGTAATCCAAGCAAGTAAGCAAGTTGTGTGTATACACTTAGGAAAATATTTGATGTGATGCAATGTTTGTGAAAACGGTTATAGTCTAGGGTAAAATATACAACCTAGTTCTCTATAACCAGTGCTCTGATACCAATCTGTAAAACCCCCAAAAATGTGTCGCAGCAAAAATATGTTTGGGAGTGTTACTTCATAATACAACAGCACAAGATACAAGAGAACGACCTCTAAATGCGTCGTTTGAAAAGTAAACTCGTTGATTTTCTTGAAATTGAAATAACATTTGTCCCAGAATTTCATCATAATGAAAAGCTTGAAAGCAATACAACGAGATTTGATCATTTGTATGTAAGTAGAAATCCATGAATGAAATCCTGTCAATTTAGACTCCAATTCACATCAAGTAAGCCAAGCATCTAATTCACCTGAGAAAAACATGCTTAAAAGTGTCAACATAAAGTTGGTGAGTTCATAGATTTTTATAAGTATGAATGTAAATTCAAATGAATGTATTTGCCTAATGTATCATCACAGTACCATGTAAAATGTGTAGAGACTACTGTCTCACTACAGTATCATAAAATGTTTAAGCAAAAATATTGGTTCAAGAGATTGAAAAGTATGACGGACTATTCCAACCCTTAAATAGTAAAAAAAAGTATGTACTTGTGTTCAAATCCAAGATTTGAAATGTATGCATGACCATTGTATCCAATACAATAGTCACCATATGTGATTACGATTACACCTAAATTCATGAAACTGCGCTTTGACTTGTATGTATGCCAATCTTTTCAGGCACTATAAATGTATCCCAATGAATGCCAATCGATTTCAGACAATCAAAGTAATTGTTCATGTAAATGTAGTTCAATGTAACGACATGGTATAACGTTCGTTTCTAGTGATAGCTAGTCACCCGAAAGGGGATGTCAACCCCAATAGATCTATCTTATAACATTCGCGCTTACCCTCCGAGTAATTAACAGTTCATGCAAATTAAGCTAATCCTTAATCATTAGAATGAAAACAAAGTTGTAGTATCTATAATGAAAACTAGTGATGTATCTCATCACGAGATATGTAAATGAGTATGTAAACGAGTTTGTAAACATTCATGTAAACATACATGTAATCGACCATGTAAATGAATTTGTAAACACGTATGTAATCGACCATGTAAATGAATTTGTAAACACGTATATAATCATCCATGTGAATGAATTTGTAAACACGTATGTAATCGACCATGTAAATAAATTTGTAAACACGTATATAATCGTCCATGTAAATAAATATGTAAACAAGCATGTTCTCACCCTAAAAATATATGTAAAACAAGTAAAACGTGGGGCTATAAACTCACCTTGATGTTGCAGAACAATTGACGGATAGGCATCTAATATGCACAACACGAACGGAAGACAAAACGGCTCGATCAAGAAGTTGCGGTTTATCTTAACGGTTATATCCTTCTAGCCTAGGATAATGTATTTGGGTCTTCCGATGAATGAGTACATCAACGCGACACGTTGATAAAAGATTTAGATTTAAAGTTGTAATAGCTTGGTGGGTGGTTAAACAAAATGAGTCATAAGGTAAACACAAAGTATGTAATATATTCCGTATATATTACATAATAAAAATTGGTCGAGTATATAATTCGTACTGTGAATTATATAACAAGATACACAACCAAAAGAATAACTCTAAGTGTATGTAATACACGATATGTGATACATCTAAAAGGTGACAATTAAAATAAAATGGTCTAATTATATAATACTTTCCAAGTATTATATAAGAAAGATGATAAAAATAAAGGAAACTAAATAATTCGACACGTATTCGGAAATCACCTTATAAGTTAATAAAGAGTCATTGTTATAAAAGTAATGCACGTTTTATAGTTGAGAATTATGTAAATGATGTTTTTAAAGATTTTACAAAGTTATGACTTTATCTTCTAGTCAGGAATTATAAAATAATATTTTATAATTTAGTATTTCATTTTCTTGACGGTTGCTGAAATAGTTATATATTTGTAAAAGTATAGTTTCCGTTTGTTTATCCGGTTATTTAAATATTACAATTTAACAATCTTAAAATTATATAACTTAATCCTTTTTCAATCAATCCGTGTTGCAATTTACTCGCGTGATCAATATATATAATTAGGCGAGATTAAATAATATATAACACATTTATTTAACCATTAACCACCATTTAATCCGGTTTTATATTTATAAAATCTTATGATATATTTATTAATCGATTTATATAAATCAAAACCTACCCTAAAGGTTGTTTCTGCTCACCCAAACACGCCCTTATACATTTCCTGCTCACCCAAACACGCCCTTTTAGTTATTCTGCCAAACCAAACGCCCCTGTTTGTGTTAATTGCCAAACCAAACACCCATGTTTGGTGTTAACTACCGAACCAAATACACCCCTTGGGTGTTATTCAACAAAAAACCAACCACATCCCCTAAGCTGCTGCTAACCCAAACGCACCATTATTGGTTTTTCTGCACAACCAAATGCCCCTTTTACGGATTTTCTGCACACCCAAACACCCCTGTTACCTTTTATGTTAATCCAAACGCACCTGTTGGTGCTTGTTATCGAAACGAAACGCACCCGTTGGTGCTTGTTTATCGAAATAAATTGGCCCCTTAACGTTTTTCTGGAACATGCCAAACCAGACCCTAATCGGTGTTTCTATCATAAGCCAAACGCACCCTAGGCTGGTGGTTTGACCTGACACCCCACACACCCTTGTGGGTCGTGGTGGCTGCCAAAACAAACACCCTTTTCGGGTTTAGCCACGGAAGCAAACACACCCTTGTGGTGTTAACATATAAAACAAACGCAACCCTACTTGGTGCTTCCATGAAACCCACGCACCCTGATGGGTTTTATCAATAAACCACACGCACCCTTTTGGTGCTTAAAATAAATACACGCACCTTTTCCGTGTATTTTATAAACAAAACGCACCCTCCTGCTTGTAAAAAACCCAAGACGCACCCCTTTGTGTGCTAAAGACGAACAACGCACCCTGTGGGGTCTGCTAGGCGGTGGCGGGGTAGGGATGGTGATGACTGGTAGTGACGGGGAACAGATGGTTGATGAGGTGGGTGGTGGGTGTGATAATCGTGGGATGGCTACGGCATGTGGATGATAGACGAGGTGGTAATGCAACGTCAGTGGAGGTGTGGTGGGTGTGGTTTTCAAGGTGGTTGTGCCGTGGTGGAGGTGATTGATGTTCGGTGGTGGTGATGTGGTTGGTGGATTGTTGTTGAGGTGATGATGGTTACGGTGGATCTGCGATGATGGCGGAAGTGGTGCGGCTGATGTGGGGTCGGCGGCAGGTTGCCGGAAAAATGGCCGGAGGTGGCCGGAAAATAGAAGGAGGCGCCGGATTTATTGAGAGGAGAGGGAGAGACATATGTGAGTTAGGGTTTGAATGAAATGAATGGAAACCCTAATACTTTCTTTATATACTCAAAATTATGAAAACAAGGTGACAACTTCCCAATAGATTAGGGTTAATGTTGTAAATATTGCTTAGAAGGACCGAAAGTGTAATTTTTGTATAATAATGGTTTGGGACTTGTTTAGGCCATTTAACGGATGGTTCAAAACATGAAACTTGCAGCCATTGCTCTAATTTAATTTTTCAGAAAAATGACTATTTACTCGACTATTATTTTATAAATGTTTTTATAAAATATATTCAATGATTATTATTCACTTGATAGCCATTGGGGGTCACTGGCACGCGTTGACCATAAAATAAACTTTAACTTGAATATTTACGTTTTTAAGAAACTTGTCTGAATAAAATGATAAATGGTTTATTAAATATTTTTATTTAATAAAAAGTATATAATTTAATTATTTTTGTGTCGGTACGCGTCGTTCTTGTTTCAAAAATTTCACGAGCGTATTTTGGTCATTTTCTGCTTGTTTTCGGGTCTCGGGCAAAACTAAAAAGTTGTCTGAAATGTCGTTTTACATCCACTTGCTTTAGAGTCCGAGTTGTGAAAACGTGATTTAGTGAGTTGTTTTTGATAAGTTAACTTAGGAATAAATTCTATATTTTCTCGTTTTCAAGTCAAATAAATTTAAAAATAAATTTGTACTCGAGGTATGTAATAATAAATATGATTTATTTTTAAAATATGTTTCGAAAGCTTTACCAGTTACGCGGTAATCGTTTTTATGTGACGATAAAAGATCAAAAGTCAAAAAGTTAAGTTGGACCCGAAAAGTCAAAGGTTAAAATAGTTATTTAAAATTCTGAAAATTGCCGGATGTTACACCATGCAAGAAGAATTAAATCAATTCATTGCTAACGACGTTTGGGAGTTAGTTCCACAACCTAAGAATATGACAATTATAGGAACTAAGTGGGTGTTTAGAAATAAGTTAGACGAGAACGGTGTTGTTTCTCGAAATAAGGCTAGATTAGTTGCTCAAGGATACGACCAAGAAGAGAGCATCGATTATGATGAAACTTATGCCCCGGTTGCTAGACTTGAGTCTATTAGGATATTATTAGCTTATGCTTTCGCCTTAAATTTTAAATTATTCCAAATGGATGTAAAAAGTGCATTCCTGAACGGTTTTATCAATGAGGAGGTATACGTGACACAACCTCCG
>BQNB010118340.1:0-21010 GCA_026074375.1 Tanacetum coccineum | reverse complement strand
AAAAAACGTTTTTTTTTCAAATTCCTGTAGACTAACGACTAGTTTTAAAAAAACAAAATTAAAAAAAATACGCGAAAACGCGAAACGCGGTACAGTGTTTCGCGTTTTCCCGGATCATTTGGGCTGGGGATAACGGCGCCAGACGCGAAAACGCGAGTCGGGGTGTGAGTTTGGAGCCGTCACGTCGCGTTTTCGCCCACGGCTTAAGCCGTGGCGCACTATACCCTGAGCTCTAAAGATGATGGTCGAGTATTATCATGAGGCTATGGTGGACAGACACTTGGGGCACTTTTTCACCCAAAGTTAGCATGTACCTACTGGTTTGCTATTTAGTTTGAGTTGTTGTATTCCATGGCATTTAAACTTTATTTAACAGAAGGAAGCTAAAGGTTTATATGATATGGAAAGGTTTATTCCAAATTTGTTCTAAGAATTTCTCTTTAGGTTATACTAAGTATCATGTTATTGACGGTGGTCTCCAAAACTTTATTGATGTATAGGCGTAACTGAGGAGAAGAAGAATGATGACGAAGAAGCTCAATATGATGAAAGTAGACGTAGGATGATAATATTACACTCATTGAAGATGTAATTAACTTAATCTTGAAGATGTTTAGACACAAATTAAAGACAGTTGAAAAGTTTATTAACTTGATATGTGAATATCTATTGTTTATTGTTTTGCGTCCGAACACACTATATATAATATATAATATATAAGGAGGATATCAATAATAATATAGTAGAGTATTTCCGTCGGGTTCTAGATAAACGCTTTTAACCAAAGCAATTTCAAAAACCTTCCGAGTCGTTTCCCCGGCGAGAGGTGAATGGAAATCTACGTTCAAGTTGTAAATCGAGCTTGATTGTCATTCAAGTTTTTGGTTTTGGTTTTAAACTATTTTTATACTAAAAATTAAACTAATATTAATTCTATGATTTAAAACTACAAGATTATACTAAAATTGATCTAAAAGATATAAATGACAAATGTGCTTGCTGACTGATGTGAAAAGTTCATTGAGTGTGAATTAAGGTTTATTAACGAATTATAATCCTTAGAAAAGATAACTATCTAACAACGTTGGTTTATTTTGACAAAAATCTCTCAAAAAGATATTAATTACTAGATGAATAGTTTGACTATTTCTCCGGCTTTTGCCCTTTGAAACATTCAAACTATAAATCTAAATAATCGAATATTAATTATTAATTGAACCCTTTTTCAAATCCACACTTAATTCCCAAATCACGATTTCACTCAACAAGCACTAATAAAACTACTTGCTACTCATAATGATAAAATAAGCAAAGCAAAATATTTTAAAAATAAGCTATACTAATTAATTGAAAAAGGATAAAAAATTGGACCGAATTGAAGAGCCGCAAATAAACGTAAACCACCCGATTTATTTAGCTAAAACAAATAATCAAATTCGGTCTAGCTAAATAAATCCTTAAGCTCCACGCCTCATGAGTTGGCCGGTACCAAAAGCAACACAAACACACTAACTGTTATGAAACAACAGTAATATCAATGTATACATGTTATGTTAAACACCTAGGCCCAAATTGTTCTTTCAATCCAAATGTTGACTAAACTATTAGACGTGGCCCAAGGAATTGCAAGTAAATCCCAATATTAATTTCTACAAACCGAATTCAGCCTAAATCTACAAAACATTCGCATCTCAATATAAGTCCAGTTCAAGCAAATAAGCCAAAACCGATTAACAAATTCAAATAAGCTAAAACTCGGGAATAAACTAAGCAAATTATATCAAAAAGCTAACAGAATAAGCACTTTCCATTCAAACGAAATAACACTTAAATTGATTAAACACTAGTGCTTATTTAACAAACTAAGTCATGTACCATTTATTTTTATCATAATCTTAAACGAAATAGCTCAAAATGAATTTCTTAAGCATCTAGATTAAACCAAATTTGAAACTTAAACCTCAATCCTTATTAATAAACCATCGACTTTTAGATTTATAACTAAAATGACTAATAAGCCTAATACTAGACGGTATAAGCTCAAAACTAAATTAATAAGCTAACATAAGCAGCAACTATAATTAAAAGCACATAATCATCTCAATAAATAAGCAAATAAGCTCACAAGACTTCGATCTAGCGATATAAGTACTCTTAAATCAAATAAGCTATATAGAAGCTTATTAAGACAGAAAATAAAAGCTTCTGATAAAACAAAAACGGAATAAGCACATAAATAAGCTAAATTCAAGCTTATTATAGCTTATTATTTTGAAAAGTGAATAAAAACTTTTGGTAATGAATCAAATTAGCTTGGAGAGCTTATAAGAGTCATTATTTAAGCTTTCAAAAACTTTTGACAATAATAAGCCGTGAAAATAAGGACGCAAAATTGGCTTATTGAATAAGCCACACAGTAAAAAAGAAAACAAACCAAAAAGCAACAAAAATTAGAAAACCATTACTTTCATTAACCTTTAACCATTCTTAATACAAAACTTGAAAGAGCTTGCGAAATAAGATAAGTACAATAAGCCAGAAAACTAAAATAAGCTACAACTAAAAGAAGATAAGCTAAAAGCTAAAACTAACAAAATATAAAAACTAACTACTTCTCCCTTAAAAGTGAGGGGTGGCGTGTTATATTTAAAGGGTAAGAAGGGGTAGAATTGTAACTTCTAGTCCAATCATTGGTTGATAATTAGCCAATCATTGCTCCAATACTTGTGCACACGGATTGCCAAAATACATGCAATGATCCAACCGGTCAAAAGAGGAAACGCATCATTCTTTGTAGCTTCATTCCAACGCATGTATTCTTGTCTGTTGGATCATTTTGCTTGTTAAATGAATTCAAAGTTTATACCAAAGCTCCGCCATGTGTCGCCCTTCAATTCGTCCTACCAATATGTAAGTGCTTGGTCATGTAAGACTTTTTGATTTATTTTGTAGGCACGTACCCTGACTTCACAACCATGACAGATTTTATATTTATCAAATTTCCATTGGGCCTTTGTTGGACTTAAGGATTTTCTTGTGGGCTTAGTTGCAAATGGGCTGGCCCGGCCCATAGAATGGGTTGCGGGTTGGCCTAATAAGATCCGAGGGCACCGTTGAACTTGTATTCTCATGCTCTTTTCATTCCCGTGCTCGTCTTTGTCTGTTTTGTCTTTATTTTTGTCCTTTTCTTGATATCCGTACATGCACATACACAAACACAAAAACAAGCATATATTTGCAATTTTTATTATATTTTTGGTCATTTGGGCTCATTTTTCATGGTAAAAGGTATATATAAAATAGCAAATACCAGATAGCAACCTGGTTATCATCTTAAAGGCAAGTATTTCAAAAAGAAAACTTGACCTCATAACAGGAATTTATTCTCGGGTATGGTCTACTTTATGACCATGCAAAGGCTTGTGTTTACTTTGGAACACAACCCGTGCTTCCTATATTCCATAAGTGTACTTGTTAGTGCGCTTATATGTCAAAATAAGAGAAATCTTATTTTTCATGGTGTTGGTTTTCTAAATTAAACAATACTTCATCAGAAAATGATTTTCAAAGACATTTGACCACTCAAACAATAACTACAGCTCTTTAAATAGAAAATGGGTCATTGTATGAACCGCTCCACCCTTACGCACCCCCATACCTCGCCACGCCATAACCAACAAAAAGGTATGTATAAAATAGCGAATACCAAATTCCCCCATACTAAAGTATTGTCGTGTCCTCACGCAATGTAATAAATACACGCTTAAAACTAAAAATTCCAATCCCCTCAAACTAATCACCTTGAAAAGTAGCCAAGTGCTCATTTAAATGGATTAAAGAATCAATAGTTAAGAAACGCCCTGTTTTTCCATTTTCAACATTTTTCCATTTTTTACTTTTTCATCACTTTCCATACTTCAACACTTCATAACATTGTGCTTTCATTATTCTCCGATAATACTTAGGATCATAGAACAAGCAAAATAAATTCATCGTCCCCAACTTTCACTTTTCCATACTAAGCTTAAAAACAAGATCATTGTCAAATACAAGTCATGATACTAACACTACTCATAAATACTAATTGTGTACTTACTTTTCCTCCCGCAAATCCTAAGTTTGTATCTCAAGATTTTACTTGAGTCATATACCCGAAGGCTCTTTAAGACTTGTTTCGATATTTATTTAATCCAAAAATAAAGCGGGACGGTTGAAAATAAAGTTTAGCTTCCACCCTTATCCTTGAAAACCGATGAAGTGACTGAAATTTGGCTTTTGTTGCTTTTGCCTTAATTCATGTCATATACCCTAAGGCTCTTTAAGACATAAATCAAGTAATATTATTTACACCATATACCCTAAGGCTCTTTAAGGTGAAAATAACTAAGCAGCATAATCATTAATTTTATAAGTACCATATACCCTAAGGCTCTTTAAGGTACAAATAATTTCATGATAGTATTACTTATGCCATATACCCTAAGGCTCTTTAAGGCAAAAAGTAATAAAATGATTAACTCTACTCATACCATATACCCTTAGGCTCTTTAAGGTATAAGTAAAGCAATAAACATGTAAAGCATATAATAAGCCAAAATTCGAATCATCGACTTCCAAATCAAAGGAAAGTTACTAAAAATTAAGTTGAACCGGACAACCTTATTTATTAAACATTTATGCATATAAGTGAGACAAACTAATGAGAGAAAAAGCCACAATTAATACTTATGAGCTTGTTTATATAGAGAAGACTTCTTTTTGAAAAATTTAAGTATAAATTTGAACTAAGACTAAAATTTTTGCTATTAACTACATAAAATTTGTTGATTTAAGTTTAATCTCCAAAAATAGCACGTATGATTAGTCCGGTTAAGAGCTTATGGGAGAAAAAGCCACAAATTACATACATGAGCTCTTAAGATTTCCAAATAATCCTTGTTTAGCATCCCACTCATACTTAACTCTATCATTTTTCGTTCTTCGCGAAAATCGCGAACGCTTAGCCTAAAAGTTAAGGAACAAGCTAGAGCTCAACACGCTCGATCGAGTCAAAATTTATTCTTATTCTACCCAGCAGGAAAGTCAAAATTGTGACAAAACACTTATTTTATTTTTGAAAATTTTTAAATTTTTTCATTTTTTTGAAATTTTGGTGGTAAAAACGGGATTACGTGAAAACAACGGCTGCAGGCACAATCAAATCGATAGATTCCCCCCATACTAAAACTACACATTGTCCTCAATGTGAGATTAATACCCCCATACTAATTTCAATGCATAATCTTGATATAAAAGGGTCTCTACGCAAATCTAAAGCCGTTTATTAAGTATGCTAAAGATAAACGTTAGTCGATAAGATTTGGATATCGGATCCCCTAAATGAAGCTGAGGATATGAAGCTCGAATGTATGAATGGACAAAACCATGAACACGAGAGTCTTCAAAATCCGGGCAATCCTAGACAATAAAAATTACAAAACACGAAACACGAGAAAGAAAAGGCGAGCCTCCTCACATTAAATGTTAGAAAATAGATAAGAAGATAGAAACGCTTGTTTTTATTAACCGAGTCACGAGCTTGACTCGACCCCGAATTAAATTGTCCATGGGGAAGCAAATGGAAAAGAAAATCTCAATCGGGCTTTCATTAATGTTTGGATAAATATTAAAGCACATGAAAGTTCCATCCCGATGAGATGCCTCCGGCTCTAAGTGGAGATGCCGGGGTCAAAAATGGTGTCTTCACTCCCGGTGGAGAGAAGTAAAGGAGATTCCACCGGGTAGGTGCGATACGGGAGAAAAGTCCTAATGACAAATGCGAAAGAATCATCATCTTCAATAGAAACATTAATCTCACCTCCCCCTGGGTCAAAACATTCGTCTTCATTAAGCTCATCAAAATTATTTATCACATGCACATCGGGCTCAATGTTGAAGGTAAAATGCTCATACTCGAGAATAGGATCTTCGTTAAGTAAGTTGTCAAGAAAAACAATATCCCCTTCCGAGTCAAAATCGCTCTCAATACCCGGTGGTATCGAGTTTTCCGAAACAAGAAATGTATCAACCTCCTCAACAAGAAAGTCACTATCTATAACGGGAATAGGAGAAGAGGAGGGATATTCAAGCACAAAAGGAATAGAAGGAGTAATATTCAACGCTTCGATCTTATGAATGAGAAGATTGACGTTTAATAATTTCTCACAAAGAATCTCGTCCTCTATTTGAAGAATATCATTTTCAATTTCTCCTTCTTTTTTATCAAAATCATCTTCATCAAAATCGTTTTTATCGTCTTCATCAAAATCATCTTCATCAATTCCTGGTAAAATTGGATCAATAAAATCGAGTTCACCGGCGAACTCTTCAGGAAGAAAATCAATCTTAGGAGATGCGATCGACATATCTCGAATAAGCAAAGAGTTAATAAGTCCACATTCAGCATCAAAACGATCATTATCACAAGACGACACATCACAAATATCTTCGGAAATACCCTTAAACTCACTTGGGATTGGGACAAGGTTCTTGGTATGTGCTTAATTACACATACCATTTCCCATTAAAAACGGACTTAAATGACCAAAAAAGTACCAAAAATACATTGTATTTGTATGTTTTCATTTATATTGTGCAAGAAAAGGATATCCGACAAAAGGACGAAAAACAAAGCCAAAACGAACGAAACCAAGCACGGAATGGAGAAGAGCGTGAGAAGTCAAAAAGTCAATGTCAGTCAAAGTCAACCCCGAGAAGTGGCATTGGAAAGAGCATCGAAAACCAAACCCGAAAACCTAAATTGTCAAAAGTGGGCCCACCTGTACCCACCTAGTGGGCCCGGGTCAGCCCACTACACACTTATAAACTTTAAAATCCCATTTAATCCAAAACCCCTTAAATATAACATTCGGCCCAAAAACAAAGACAAGGCCCAAAGCCCCAAACGGCTGTTAGCCTTATTCCACCACAAAGGACTAACCCTGCAATAGTTCTATACACCTTGAGGGACTAACTTTGCCAAGTCCTCAAAACTCCATCATCACAAGGACTGTGGGTGCAACGACAAGATACAACATCAAGGGCCATTGTTGCCAAACCCCAAAACTATTATCCAGTTAAATGTTAAACAAAAATTGGCGCCAATACCCTGTACATCTGCCCCAACCCACGTGACCCTGTAGCATCCAGACAAAACCCTCAACCCCACCCCCACATAGGCTCTTGAACACCCTGGCAATCCTAAACCGCCCCATTGGTTAAGATTTGAAGAAAATAAATCAAGGGTGTAGATCGTATTGCTTGGTGCCAAAGAATTTTGAATGGCTGAGATGATATTTTGAAGCTCTCTCACAACATAAACACAAGAAGCACACAAGTGAAGACATGGACAGCTTATAAAAAGAAGAAAGAAGACAGAAGAAAAGTTAACTAGGAACTAGGAGTAGTTATGTAGGAGTAGATTAATTTAGTTTTTAATGTTTTTTATGTTTTTAGTCTTTTAATCCTGTCATTTTAACTTTAATCCTTGTAATCAATTTATGTTTTTAATGAAAATTTAAGTTTATTGAAAAATTTGTCTTTAAAATTCTCTACAAATTGTTCTTGTGTTCTAACTTATGTGATCTCTTAAATCTTGTTAAACCATGTTGTTTATGTTTCTGAATGTTAATGCTAATCTGGTCATACAAAATTTGAGCTTAAAATTCCTTTTTAAAGTCTAACTTAGTTTAAAATCCTTTAAAGGGGTGTTTGGGTCAAGAGGTCAAACGGGTCAAAATGGCCTTAATATCATTTTGGGTCACTTAGCCACTTTGGCAAGTCCTTTTTAAGTTGATATAGGCTGCTTGCTAAAGTTTTTAAAGGTTAAAATTCAGTTTTAATGTTCTATTTGTAAGTTGTCAATATCTGTGGTATCAAAACAAATTTTTATAGCTTATTTGATTAAGGCTCTCCCATTAGCTTTTAAGTGTATTTTAATATTAAATTCTAATTACGTTTTTATGTAATTAACCATTTTAATCCATAATAATATCAAATATGACATTTTATACCCCCCAAATTATTTTATACGAATATAATAAATAATTATACATGTCTAAAACAGACCCCATAGTTTCAAAAATTACAAAACAAGTCCTTATACTTTTAAAATCACAATCGGCTAACAAATAAATCACTAAAACCCTAATTAAATTTTTCCCAATCACAAACACAATTATTTTTCAATAATTAGCATTTATTGCACCTGTAAAAATTATCAAAACCCACCCCTATTTATTTTACACTTTTCTTCCCTTTTTCCTTTAATTCGAAACGGCAAACAATGATAAATCCATAATAATATTCGAATTCATCCTAAATTTTTCCAACAATTTATCTGAGTCATATATGATATAAACAACCTTAGAAAAATATAATAATTAGCTAAAAATTAGCTAAAAATTAGGGTTTCGAACATGTTTTAATTTATAAAATCAAAATAACATGCATGATAATTTTTCTTAAGCATAGTACGAATTATAATATGATGAAAAATGAGGTACAAAAATACCTTTGATGATACTTGGTGAATTTTATGAAATTATTGAACCGGATGCTTAATTCGAACCCATAACTAATACCATAAATCGAACCAAGCTTAAACAATCTTCCCACTATTTTTCCCACAATATTTGACCTTCCAAACACCCTAAAAAAATCGTGCTGGCCCTGGAAAATATTTTGTGCCGCCTTTTTGATTTAGGTTTTCGGGATTTTTGTTTTGGATTTAAAAGAAAAATGCATAGATAAATATAATAGGGTATTATGCCGAGTTATGGGCTTCCAAAAGAGATATAATCAGATTATAAAACTTGCAATATTTATTTTGTATTTATCCTTATTTATTTTATTTAATTTGTAAAGTATAATTAATTTAATATACTTAATTTCGGCTTAATAATTATACATAATTATTAATAAAAATTTCTTACATAATATAAGATATTTTAATCTTACAAAAATTTCATAATTGTCACATGTTGCATTTTTATAATTTCTAACATTTAAATGAATTTTATTTAAGCTTTTATGGAATTTTCTTGCATTAGGGGTATTTTGGTAATTTTACACTTGTTGAGATTTTTAGGTTTTACAACTTCTTCCCCTCTAAAAAAAATTTTCGTCCTCGAAAATTGAAATGAACCGGAATGAAAACGAAATGAGAACGAAACGAAAACATACCGAACTAGACAAAGAAATGAGGATAACTAGCTCGCATAGACTCTTCGGTCTCCCAGGTAGCCTCAAGATCTGGTGATTCTTCAAAGAATCATCACAAAAGGAATAACTTTGTTTCTCAATGGACTCGCTCTTGACGATCTAGATTGGATTCTGGTTCCTCGGACAAGACATATCGGCTGAATCATGATCAAAAGGATAAGATGCGACAATGCAATGGATGATAATGGCTATCCCCTCAAAAGAGATACATGGAAAGACATCGTGGAACGTTGGTTAAATTCGGAGGAAGCGCCAGACGATACGAAACCTATCAATACGTTCCAAATCTCAACGGACGATGAATCGAGGTTGAGCTTGACCTTGATCCCAAAAACGATTAACTCCTCTGAAGGATGACCTTCAGAAATTCAGATCTCCAACTTGAAACTCTAAGTCACGTCGATGCTTTCAGCATAAATCTTCTGTCGCGATCTAGCCTCTTTCCAATTTCTCCTTAGCAACAAGCCACTTTTCATTAGTAATCTCGATGAGCTCGGACCTTCAATCAAACGTCACCTACTTTCATCCAAACAAATAGGTGCTCGACATTTTCTACATACAAAAGCTTCCTGAAGTGCTCCTTGATGCTAGCTTGCAACTAGTTTTAGGCAAACCTCCACCAAGCACAAATTATTCATCCCAACTGCTGTCCATTCAAAAGCAAAGCCCTCAACATATCTTCAAGTCTGAATGGTCCTCTCTGATACTGCCATTCGGGTTTGAGGATGAAAGTTTTGTTTTTTTTTACTGAACTTAAGCGAAGTCCCCAAGCTTTCTGTAATCTTTCAAAAAAAAGAGTCGTAAACTCTCGGATCTCTGTCGGACATTATAGAAGTCGGTGCTACCATGCAGTCTAACGTTTCCTGTTCAAAAAAATCTCCGCCAACTTGCTTAATACCATATTCTTCCGAATGGGTAAGAAATGAGCGACTTGGTTTGCCGATCAACAACCACCCTAAATTTTTGCATCATGTCTTTTCTGTGTAGTAGGCATACCAGTATCGAAATCCATGGAAATCTACATCCATTTTCACACAGGAATATCCAAGGCTGTATACAAACACACTAGCCCTCTGATGTTAAATTTTGACCTGCTGGGGGGGTGTGGGGGGACAAAGTCTATACATTTGGATACAAACGTAGCCACAATCTTGATTCATGCCGTTACCACCAAAAATGTACTATTTCAAATCTCTGTACATTTTGCGTTGAACCGGATGAATAGTAAATGGTAGAACTATGGAGCTTCCGTCATTACCTTCTTCGCAGATGTGGCCTGATTATTAGGACACAAATAGCCTATCTTCAAACCACACAACACCGTCTCATAATCAAACTGATCTCAGTATGTTTACGTCTTCAACATTCTGCACCAAAGCCCACACTCACCGTGTCCCTTTGAGCTTCATTGATTGTAGCATGAGGTTGACTCTATCCTCATACTCGACAATAGCCACCAGAACCTCGTAAAACATAGATCAACATCCAACACTCTAATTCATGAAGGATTATGGAATCAAAACAAGCTATCATCCCAGATTTTCGACTAAGTGCGTCGGCAACCACATTAGCCTTGCCCGGATGGTACTGAATGTTAGTGTCATAATCTTTCAGAAGTTCCAACCATCTTCTATGTCTCATGTTAAGTTCTCGCTGAGTAAAAATATATTTGAGACTCTTATGATCTGTAAATATATCACAAGCTTACATCATAAAGTAGTGTCTCCAGATCTTCAATGCAAAAACCCGGCAGTACCCCCCCCCCCCCCCCTTTTTTTTTTTTTTTTTTTTTTTTTTTTTTTTTAACTCAGATCATGGGTTGGTTAATTTACTACAAAAGGCTTCAGCTGCCTTGAAGCGTAGGCGATCAGCTTACCATGTTGCATCAAAACACAACCCAAACCTTTCTTCGATGCATCACTGTATATCTGAAAACCACCGGAACCTGATGGAAGAGTCAATATCAGAGCAGACACCAATCTTCGTTTCAATTCCTCAAAACTCTCCTGACGCTCATCCGTCCACACAAACTTCTCACCCTTTCTCATCAGCTGGGTAAGAGGTAAAGCTAATCGGGAGAAACCCTCAACAACGTCGGTAATAACCAGCAAGCCCAGAAACTTTCTTTCCAAAAAAAAACCCCTTGTCAACTAGTAGTCTCGGTTTTTTTTTTTTCCATTTGGTGATAGCTTCAACTTTGATGGATCCATAATGATGCTCTGCAGATACATATGACCAAGGAAACGCGACTTGCTGTACAGAACTAGCACTTCAGAAAACTTCGCATACAACTCTTCTGTCTAAGAACTCTTATACAATCCGAGATGTTGGCTCATGCTCTTCTTACAGACTTGGAGTAAACGAGGTTGTCGTCGATGAAAACAATAACGAACTTTAAGGTTACTCGTGGGAATACGGTTCTTAAATCCATAAACACGACAGAAGCATTGTTCAACCGTAAGGCATAACCAAGAGACTCGTGGGGCAATAACGAGTTCGAAAAGCAGTCTTAGATATTATCTTGCTCTCTCACACGAAGTTGATGACTAACCAGATCGCAGATCAATCTGTAGAAAAAATTTAGCCCCTTGCAGTTGGTCAAACAAATCGTCCGATTCGCGACGAGGTTAGCGGTTACGAATCGTAATACGGTTGAGTTCGCGGTAATAAATACACAACGCGCATGCTCCCATCCTTTTTAACAAATTAGAACGGTGTACCCCTCGGTGAAACAGGGTCTAATAAAGCCTATTCTACAACTTCTCCTGTAACTGCTCCTTTAACTCCTTAAATTAACAGGTGCCATACGTTACGGAGCTTTGAGATAGGTTCTAGCACCGGGAATTAACTCAATGCCAATTCTATCTCTCTTAGCCGGAGGAAGTCCAGGAAGTTATCGGGAAAAACTTCAGCGAATTCAACGAACAACAGAAGATTTTCAATATTAGGACTCTCTAAAGATGTGTCCATAACAGATCAGAAAACCTTGGCACCCATGAGAAATCAAGGTACGTGCCTTCATAGCAGAGATGAGCTTAACGGACTTAAGCGGTGAGGAACCATGATAAACAAATTTAGGTTGGCGAACGTTACCAAAGATCATAGTTTTCATTTCATCGCAGTCAATAGTAGCTCGATGAGAAGCAACCAATCCATGCCAAGTAATACATCAAAGTCGAACATATGGATAGGAAGCAATTCGCCAGGACGAATACGATCATCAAACGTTGGGGGGGGGGGGGGGGGGGGGGTGGGGGGGGGGTGGGGGGAAGGGGGGGGTGTGTGTGGGGGGGGGGGGGGGGGTTGTGTGGTTGTTCTTTGTTGTGTTGGGGGGGGGGGGGGGGGGGGGTTGGTTGGTTTTGTTTTTATGTGGTGGGGGGGGGGGGGGGGAGGGGGGGGGTGGGGGGGGGGGGGGGGGGGGGGGGGGGGGGGGGTTAGGGTGGAGGGGGGGGGGGGGGGGGGGGGGGGGGGGGGGGGGGGGGGGGGGGGGGGGGGGGGGGGGGGGGGGGGGGGGGGGGGGGGGGGGGGGGGGGTGGGTGGGGGGGGGGGGGGGGGTGGGGGGGGGGGTGGGGAGGGGGGGGGGGGGGGGGGGTGGGAGGTGGGTGTTTTTACCCCCCAACCCTTTTTTTTTTTTGGGTGGAGTGGGCAGTTACATATTCATGGTCAATAAGCTATGGTTCTGTCATTCGGGGTTGAAATGATTACTCGTTCAATTAATGGTGTAGGAGTCATATTAGCAACGAAACTAGATAGGTTACGGAGAGAGTTACGCAGAGGGAACATAATGTCTACCAAATCCTCACAGGTCCATAGCCTAAGCTCTAAAGGTCATAAGACATCGTACAGTGATTAAAACCGGGCAGCTCTTGATTCCATAAATTGTAAACGGCCCTGACCCAAAAGGGTAGAAGTATTACAAATATGGTGTGACATCAAAGACATACATAATCATATACACATGCATAAACAGCGAAAGTCTTAAATAAATAACCAAGACATAAGGTCAACCTGATTATGGGTACATAATGTTCTCAAAGGACAAAAAATATCCAAACGAAATAAAGAAATAACGATAGGTCTCGAAAGTAACAAATCATATATCAAAACTAAGATCTCTAGGGTACAGTCCACACTCTAGCACATCATATCCCGAAAGCAACCCCAGCTCCTGCATTAGATTACCTGCCGCAGGAAAAGAAAGTATGGCTGAGCTTACAAAGCCCAGTGAACTAGATATATATAATCGAAAGCAAAAGATATCGGAAATCAAAGGATACGATACAAGGTACAAAGGATATCACAATACATGATCAACGGGATTATAAATATAAGCTAAGCAAATCCCCCCCCCCCCCCCCCAAGAAAGTCAATTATAGTGTAAGTAAAGATGAAATCAGAAATTCAAATCAAGTCCAATTACCTAGCCAAACAAATCATACTCATAGTAATCCATGGAGTAGCGAGCTCAAATGTGATAGACGTGGAATGCACCCAAACATCAGTCACCTAAATATACATTATATCATAATGTCATAATCCCATCGAATACAAAAACAAATCTAGGATGCTCCATACGCCCGCTTAAACACATAATAATCTTTCATAATGCGATATAATATCAAATGTGGGGACGCGTGAGAAATCATCTCAATCCACATGAGTCATGCCAAAGGTGCATCAATGACACGGCCATGTGTACCTTCATGGTAGAAACAAATAGTGGCTTGGTTCTCAAATGAAGGGTTCAAGCAAAGTCATATCAAGGTTCATTTCAAAGGGTCATAGCAAAAGGTTCAATGTCAAAGGTTTAATTTCATAGGTTCAAATATCTAAAGGTACATAGCAGGATTCAAATAGAAAATGATAACAGATCATTTAAGAAAGCCAAGATAAAAGGTCAGAGGCACAAATGTAGCTCATCTGATAAGAATCAAAGATAGAGAGGAATTTGTCATGAGAAACCTTAACGATAAGGTCAGAATATCTGTACCTTATTCCGAAGCAAAGCAAAATAAGAAAACACCACAGGAATATCAAAAATCACTCCTCTTGAGACCTAAAGAAAATGATGAATTCGAATTACATTCCATTCATTTTAAGTTATACTTTCCATTTTTAGTAACTTTTATGTCTTAGTAACTTTCCATTTTTAGTAACTTTCCATTTTTAGTAACTTTCCATTTTTAGTAACTTTCTATTTTTAGTAACTTTCCATTTTTAGTAAGTTTCCAAAATTAGTAATATTCAATCATTTGAGATTCTATTAAGTATTTTGAATAGTTTAGGGACTTAACATATCGACATTAAAAGTTTAGGGTTAAATATGAAAAATTTCCATATTTTAAGGTTTAATATGCAAATCAACAATCTTCAAGGTTAAAAGGGTAAATATCAAGTTTCACTATGTTATTTTGATTTATACCTTCCATTTTCTGTATTTACAAGGTAAACCCTGAATTTTTTTTTTTTTTTTTTTTTTTTTACATATTTAATATTTAGTCCTTTTTGGTTTATTAATTAATTAAACCATTTTCTTTAATATCCATAATTACAAACATGCCCTTGATTGATTCAATTATGATAAAATCATACTTTTTTACATTAAATACTTAACCAAAACCTTCGTATACTTTTAAGATTTACAATTTCAGTCCCGCTATTTTAATTAATTATTTCTAATTACTTATTATTAGTAAAGATCCATTTTAATCCAAAATAATATCAATATGACATTTTATACCCCCCAACTTATTTTATACAGAATATAATAAATATAATAACATGTCTAAAACAGACCCCATAGTTTCAGAAATTACAAAATAAGTCCTTATACTTTTAAAATCACAATCGGCTAACAAATAAATCACTAAAACCCTAATTAAATTTTTCCCAATCACAAACATAATTATTTCCCAATAATTGGCATTAAATGCACCTGGAAAAATTATCAAAACCCTAACCCTAATTTATTTTAACACTTTTCTTTCCCTTTTTCCTTTATTCGAAATCGGCAAACAATGATAAATCCCCAATAATTATTCGAATTCATCCTAAATTTTTCCAACAATTTATCTGAGTCATATATGATATAAAAAACCTTAGAAAAATATAGAAATCAATTTTCATAAATTATTTGTGCGATTCATATTTAGCTAAAAATTAGGGTTTCGAACATGTTTTTAATTTATAAAATCAATATAACATGCATGATAATTTTTCTTAAGCATAGAACGAATTAATATGATGACAATATGAGTTACAAAAATACCTTTGATGATCTGTGTTTTGATGAATTATTGAACCCCTGGATGTTAATTCGAACCAAAACAAATACCATAATCGAACCAAGCCTTAAACAATCTTCCCACTATTTTTCCACAAATATTTGACCTTCAAACACCCCTAGAAAAATTTTCTTGACCCTGGAAAATTTTTTGTGCCGCCTCTTTGGATTTTAGGTTTTCGGGATTTTGTTTTTGGATTTAACAATATTAAAAATGCATAGATAAATATAATAGGGTATTATGCCGAGTTATGGGCTCCAAAAGAGATTTAATCAGATTATAAGACTTGCAATATTTTTTTGTATTTATCTTATTTTATTTTATTAATGTGTAAAGTTATTAATTTAATATACTTAATTTTCGCTTAAATATTTATTACTTAATTATCAATATTTTTCTTACATAATATAAAGTATTTTAGTCTTACATAATTTCATAATTGTCACATGTTGCATTTTTTTAATTTCTAACATTTAAATGAATTTTATTTAAGCTTTTATGGAATTTTCTTGCATTAGGGGTATTTTGGTAATTTTACACTTGTTGAGATTTTTAGGTTTTACATATCATCATTATCAATTTCTCCTTCTTCTTCATCAAAATTGTCTTCATCAGTTCTCGGTAAAATTGGATCAATAAAATCGAGTTCACCGGCGAACTCCTCGGGAAGAAAATCAATCTTAGGAGATGTGATCGACATATCTCGACTAAGCAAAGAGTTAATAAGTCCAAATTCAGCATCAAAATGATCATTATCACAAGACGGCACATCACAAATATCGTCGGAAATACCCTTGGACTCACTTGGGATTGGGACAAGGTTCTCAACACTAGACTTTTCTGTTTCCAGAATAGTGTTAAGATGCTCGTCCCCCATACTTAGAGAGTTATCTGGCTCCTCGATCGGTAAGTCTGGTGTGATTGCTTTAGACTTTCTATATACTAACAGTATACTCATCATTCATCTTCATCATAGAATTTGTAGGACGATTCCAAACTGTGGACTATTTAATAAATTCTGATAGTTCCTCATTATTATTTTGCACATCTTCAAGGAGTTTGATTATCCATTCTTGAATATCCTATGGTTGTTATTGCTATCCGTAAAAGCATGCTTATTTCAGAAATCTCTCCCAAGCTACCAATTAAAACCTTTGGTATTTCTTCAAAGGTATTCGACTTAACTTCCCTTAGGAAGGTTTTGTGTGTTTTCATTTAAGTTTTTCTATCTTGCAATAATTTCACATCGTCAATCTTAGAAAATTCCCATATGAATGTAAATATTTTAGCTGCCTGCTCCTCCTGTCTTGCTGTTTTGGTTGAATTCCTAAGAATTTTCAAATAATTCATAAGCTTTAAGTAGCAATTCTTGCATAACCTTCCAGTACTTTCGAAATTATTTTTATTTCGTCCCGCTCCATTTTGTTTAAAACATTTAATAAAATGTGTACACTTTAAAAACGCGAGTCCGGCTCAAGACAAGGAACAAAATGACGAAGTCCGACAAAAAATATAGATCTTGCAAAATAAAATAAGTCAGGGCGCGTCATAATATTTATGATGCCCAAAACGTTTTACGGTCGCGCGGTCAAATGTTGACTCGCGAAATGACAAAAGTAAAAATTTCTAAATTCTGATCGTAATAAAATACGAAATAATTATTCTCGACATTTGAAATTTTAAATGGCGATGTTCGTTCACATAAACGTATAAAATAATAATTATGACGTCGAATTCGTGATCGTCATGCGCGTCGTAAAACTCAGGTTGTTACAGAAATAAATAATACTCATCATTTTAAATGATCTCACACTTACGACTAGTCTTAGTCTTAATGGAACACATTAGGAAAATATTTATTTTTTTTCTTTCAAAAGAGTGTTTGTAGGGTCAAGAAAGATTTCGGATATATATCAATTCATTATTCAAATTATGATTGAAATCATTCTTTGAATCTAATTGCCGTGTTTTTTAGTTTGGATATGAGATCGGATTCATTATTTGTCTAGCTTCAAGATTATATCAAAACCATAACAAAAGATATTATCTCGAATCTTCATACTTAATCACACTACGTTGATATGAAAATAATGTCATCCCTTTCAAAGACGAAAAGAATATACATCGGTTCATAACTCACATTTGTGATAATGATGTTATATTGAGTCTACATGTCCAATAGGTGTGTTCCTATTATTAATAATAACGTGTTTAAAATGCACGTCAAAGTAGGATTGACGACTTGGATGTTTCGTCCGAGATATTCAAGTAATTTACCTTGCAAAGCATTTGGTAAAGTTGTCATTTCTGAAAAACCAAACACGAGCAAATGCACAATATATGTAACTTTACTCATACAATTCAAAAGCACAAATCAAGACTCAAATTCACTTTTTGTTATAACCTTTTCTCTCTATACCAAATAAGCATAACATTATTTTTAACTAAGTATTTAAAACGAGAACAATTCAATTATCTAAGATTAGGATTAGGAATTATGGAACATATTCTATAAACCATTATTTTGCTTTCTTTCTATAAGTGATCGTTGATACGGGTCCGAACACACTATATATATATAATATAATATATAAGTATATAAGGATTATATCAAATAAAAGTATAGTAAGTATTTTCCGTCGGGTTCGAGAAACAAACTTTTAACCAAAGTTACCTCAAAACCTCCCGGGTCGTTTTCCCTCGACGAAGCGTGAATTGAAAATCGGTAACGTTTGTGATCGCGTGTTTTGAATAGTTTCAAAGAATTTTTATTTGGGTTTTCTAAATCCTACTAAATATAAATGACAAATAGATAAATGCACGAAAACAAGTAAACAAGAAATGAAAATTAAACACGTAAGCATTAAAACGTAAACGGGAATTAAAGAAACGCGAAAATTAAACCTAAAATAATTTTTCTAAACTTTTCCTAATTCTAATTACTAACTTGTAAGAAAAAGCTAAGGAAATCCTAAACCGAGGGTGCTTAAAGGTAAAAACGAAGAAAACGAGAGCGGAAACGAAATCCCGTTCTTTAAAAAGTGAAATTACAAAATATTAACCCTACGAAAGTAAATTTCAAACCTAATCCTAAAATATGATAAAAGAAAATTTTTAAAATTTTTATTTTTTATTTTTTTTATTTTTTTTCTATTTTTATGATTTTTTAAAGTTTTTAACAAAATTAATTCACGAAAAATATAAAACTTTAAGCTAAAAATCCTAGAAAATTCCTAAAAATAACTACTGATAAAAGAAATGCAGGAAAAATGAAAAATCTTAAAATGCTAAACTAAATAAGCCGGGAAAAAGCTAAATAGCACTCGAAGTGCTTATTATATCTAAAACTCAAAAAGGTGTTAAAAGGATTAAATGTGCACCTTAGGACATAAAAGTCCCAAGGGCGCAGTGGTGAGTGTGTTGGTGTGGAGTGTTATAAAAGGTTGAGGAGGGTTGAGGTCAGGGGTTTGAGCCTTGCTCACCCCTGACTTCCCCTCTTCCATTTTTTTTATTTTTGCAAAAACTCTAAAACGCAAAATTATAAAACAGCTTATAATAAGCTATTTTTGTGAAAACAACTTTTCTGAAAACTAGAAAATAAGCTGGAAATTAGCTTAAAACAATGACAGTAACACTTAATTATTTTTTAGCTTTTTACTTATGCTAATGAAACAAAGAAGCTGAAATAAGCTCAAACTTAAGAACAAAAAACTACTATTATCCTAAAGCTAACCTAATAAGCTAAACTGAGCAAAATGGATAAGCCATAAGCTGAAAAGCAGATTAAACACTTAATACTAAAAATGGTTTCAAAACAGACAAATAAGCTACTTTGGGCTTATTTTAAGAGAGCAAATGGATCCTTATGAACTAATAAGCTATACCACTAGAAAGATCATCTTAAAAACTACTCAAATCAACAATTGAAACACAGTTTGAAATTCAAATGAATAATGAAAAAGCTAATTGAAAACTGCTTAAATACTCAGTATGTGCTGAGTGATTTTTGGTTTTTTCAAAAGACAAATTGTTGATTTTAATCTTAAAAACAGTTGACTAGATGAACTCTTAAAAACAAAATAAGCTGAAAAAGATTTAAACTGAAATAAAATCTACTTGCAAACTTAATTTTACATCCTAACTCTAATTATTACCTTCTGAAAATTAAGCTAGAAAATGGCTGTTTGTCTATTTATGCTGCTGATGCATTTGACCACCAAGTGAACCAATTCTCAAATCCAACAATTACAGGCTATAGGACTAGTTTCTACTACTTTAAAAATACCAAAGTGAATGCAAAAATAACAAAACCAATGGCTAAAAGAGACTTGAGCTAAAAATGCTAGACTAACTAAGCTTATACTAACAGAATCTAATAACTATCTACTAACTTGATTGAAAACTAGATCTTAACATTTAAGCACCTTAAATCCTTTCACCATAAACCTTAAAATGATGGTTTGAATCAAGTTAAAGGACCAAAGGAGTCTTGGCAGTACTAACTCAATTTAGTACGGCCTTGACCCAAACACCCCTTTAAATAACTAAAATTCATTTTCAGCTTATATTTTTTAGATTTAATGTACAAAGTTAAAATACCAGATAGTCATAAGCTATAAACAGACCTAATAAGCAGATTTGAACAAACTAATAAGCCAGAACAATAAGCTATAAGCTAAACTAATAATTTTGGTTTTTGATATCAAATAATTGTAAACTGATATTCTAACTAACAAATGAACTGAATAAGCAACAAATAACTACAATAAGCAGATATAAGCTAGAGAAAACAGTAATAAACAATCCATAAGCAGTTTAAGCAAATATCAAAGCATAAGATAAGCATACTAACTAAGCATTTAATAAAACAGTTTAAAAGAAAAAGTAAAGAGAATTAATACCTCTACCTCAGCTAAACAGAGGTGATTGCTCAAAATAAAGTTTATAAAAGCTGCTTAAGCTTAATCCAATTACCTAAGCTAATCCTAACACTTGACCATCAAGCACTATTACCTACTTGAATACTATAAGCAGCCATCTAATTCTATTAGTATTCAAGTATTTTTGATGAGCTTTTAGTAGCTTAAGAGTAGTATGAGTTTTTAGAACAGTAATAAGAGCTTATTCAAACCATGTTTCACAAATAGTAAGAACATAATTTGTAAATGGAAATAAGAGTAAACCAAATTTTTATTGATATTAAACTAAGTACAATACTTGAAATTGAGATTACATTGACTGAAAACTGAATTGAAAACGATTAAATTTAAAATTACGTAAGCTAATTAAAAACTACCCTAAAGCTACTAAAAACTTAAAAACTAGAAAAAAGATAATTGTGAGTGAGGAGTGAGCTCTATCTATAGGAGATAAAGGAAGCTTCCAGGTCTTCAACACGCTCTAAATGATCTCAGCCTTTAATTCCTCTAATCGTTGGATGCCCATTCTTAGCCATTAGATTGAAA
>BQNB010118339.1:0-21010 GCA_026074375.1 Tanacetum coccineum | reverse complement strand
TGTGATATACGAGACCTACTATCCTGGGCATCCTCTAGTAAAGCATACAAGTCATGTGTATCATGCTCATGGAGCTCAGCAAGCTCTGCGACCCTAGTATTGACCTCCTCCACGGTCATAGGTGCTATCTCTGGAACTGCCTCTGTTGGATCTACCCAGGTACCCCTAATCCCGTACCCGACATCTCTAATCCCCTGTCGCCTCTCTTCAGCATCTACCGTGCTGACAAACCCATAATCTATCCCTCGACCTCTGGTAGGTCTAGCAGTGGAACTCTCTTCGATCTCATATCTGGAGCCTAGAGTGGACAAACACAACCTCTTGCGGGGAGGCTGCTCAGACTCGGGAATATCATCCCTATGGTCAATAGGTGGTGGTATGTATAAAGATGGTGGTAGTGGTGGTAGTGGAGGTGATGGTAATGCGGCAGTAACCGCATCAATGAGAGCCTGCGTGGATGATATCCTGAGTGTCTGGATTTGGGTTGGACACCCAGATGATGGTAGTAAAGGTGATGAATGTGTAGGTGGAGCTGTGCACCTAGCAAGGCGCTCTCCTGCAGAGGGTGGTGATAGTGAGATAGGTGGTGATGGTGATGGAGTAGTCATGGCTAGAAGTCTCTCAACCTCTGCCTCTGGTGGGAGGGATATGGAAGCCTGAGGCCGGACGGTAATCCTAGCTCCAATGGTAATGTCAGTGGAGGGTGGTGGTATAACAGGCTCTGTTCCCTCAGGTGGGAAAATAGGCTCATTAACAGGTATAACAATTGTAGAGTCGGTCGGAGCTAAGTGCTCCTCCTCATCCTCCTCGTGTCCTATCATCCTCTTCCTCGTATTGGCGTCATCCTCTAGATGAATCGCCGTCATCATTCATATCCACATCTCCCCTGTCCATATGATCAGTTAACCGTCATCCTCTGTTCTCATCTAGTACTCCTCCGGATCCTCCTCGGGATCCGACTCAGTAACATATCTGGGTGACTCAGCAGTAGGTTAATCAACAGGAAGGATTGGCTGCTCCTCATCCGAAAACTCATGCTCATCCTCCAATAGTATATACTCAGGGTATATAGGCTCTGACACGTAGTCAGGATCCTATGCCTGTACGAACATAGGCTCACGCTCATCCTCGTCCTGAGGAACTGGCGGTGTCTGTGGATTCATTTGGGTCACCCATGGTATGTAATCCGGTGATGGTGGGGCTACTGGCTGTATCGGGAGTCCGTCGTATCCTAATACGATGACCCGTGGAATGCCTCCCTCAGGTATCTCCTCATCATCGGCTCCCAGAAGGACTCTCTTCGGCTCAGGAGTCGTGGTAAATGGAAGTGTAGGTAAACAACAGATTTGTCGCAGAAGACAAGGTTTACTGCAAAAACAATATAAACCTATATAAGTATTACTTATAGGAAAGATCGGTAAGATATGTATGTAAGCTTTAATAATAAAAGTCTTATAGTAATATACGTAATATCATTTATATACACGTATATCAATCATGTAAGCACTTAGTACCTACTAATGCAAAACAATGCATGTCATGCTAAGCTATAGGTGCTAGTTGTAAACAAGTTAATGCATTGTATGTCCTCCGCAAATCCATTTGTGAAAAACATGTTTGAAAAGGGTTATAGTCAGACAAAACTCTTGACCTGGTTCTCTATAACCTTGGCTCTGATACCAATCTGTAACACCCTCAAATCTGAGCACGCAGCGGAATGTTTGAATATCTGAGGGCGTTACATTTATGGATCAATAGCACAAGATCTGAGAACGACTACTAACGTGTGTTTTGAAAAAAGATAAATGGGAGTAACAAAATATACTTGTTTGTTACATAACGTCCATGGCTTCAAATTGTTCAAACAATATAAATAAGATTTAGGTTTATAACACTTTTCCCCAAAAATGTAACTAAGACCCCAAATCTTAAGTGTTGTGGGATCTTCTATTATGTCACAACGTCATCCTCACCATTATGTATCTTCGACCTCGTGCCTTTAGACCTGAAAAAATCCTAGGTGTGTGTGTTGAAATACCTATCATAAAGTTGGTGAATTCATAGGTTTATGTAAATCAATAGTAAGGACCGCATGATTTCAAGTGTATGATGATGCACAAATGTAACATCATAAAAATAATTACGTTTTTCCTAAGCTCATGACACTAAAGCTCGACATATGTGAATGCAAGTATATTTGCTAACGAGTGTCCGTGAATGATGTGCTAACCCTACAACATCCCAAATTCGACATGGTATGCGTTCGTTCCCAATGATAGCTAGTCACTTTCCAGATACGGGGATTTGTCAATCCCTAATAATTCTATCCATAACATTCGCGCCACTAATGTAATTTCCCATCACATTCTATGGCAATTAACAGTTCATGATCATGGACATAATGGGTTATGGTAACTCAGGCAAAAACGTAATCATGGTATAAAATGTACACTTACGTCCAATTTGTAAAATAAAGCATGTTCTCACCCCAAGGATGTAAATCATTTAAATAATTGTAAAACATGGGGCTATGAACTCACCTGATGTGAATAGTTCCTAAAATTGATAATAGATATCTATGTATGAATTCCACACCGTCAAATACCTAAATAAATACGGCTAGTCTTAGTCTACAGTTTTGGCTAAAGGACTATTGTATAAAATACAATAAAATTTGCTAGTTTATATATATTGTTTATCACTTCGTGTGGTGGTTGGGTACGTGGTTTAATGTATTTTGAAATGTTTGAGGCTCTTGGGGAAAAGGCATTTACTTTCTTAATAAATGTAACTTATTTATTTAAGTCGTAATTAAACCCGTTTAATGTTCCGAATATAATTAATATTCGATGCCGATTCTTTAGCGTTTTATTATTTCACTTTTGATCAACATAATCATTACATTAAGATTCTAGATTTTACACTTTAATGTCACTAGGTTTACAAAATATAAACATTTACACTATAAACCTTTAGTTTTGTTAATTACATACATTAGTCATCTAAGTTTACAAATGAAATTTAAGGTACTTTATAGTTACTACTGTAGATATAGTCATTACTACTGGTAGCATATTAGTTACTCCTGGTAGAATAATATTGTCATTAGTAATGGTAGTACTATAATGGTTACTACTGGTTGATATAGTCATTACTACTGGTAGCATATTAGTTACTCCTGGTAGAATAATATTGTCATTAGTACTGGTTTAGAAAAAAAATAAAACAAAAAAACTACCTTAATGGTTACTACTGGTATTGTTTATTAGTTAGTTCCGGGTAGTACAAATGCATTCGTTAAGCTTATTTAAGTTTGCTTAAGCTGTTTGGCTTATTGATAAGCTCGGATGAGCTTATTTTGCTCGTTGGCCCAACAACCATTTACTGAAAATTAGTACCAAGGTCCATTAAGGTTAGTTTGGTTTTTTTAATGTGTATAAGGGCCTATATAAGTTTCAATAAGCTCGTAGGTCACCTTAATAAGCTCGTAGAGCTTATTACCTCTTCGTGGGTCCTACTGTTGGGCCTGTTGGGCCTGTTGGGCTTGTTCGGCCTTATTGGGCCCGCTTGTGGCCCGTAAGTTTTCTTAACACATCTTGATTCTTTCCTTAGGGGTTTCATGCTTCGTTATATAGCCCTCGATAAGCTCCTGGGAGCTTATTTATAAGTTGAGAGCCTTCAATAATAGGTCGTGGCGTTGGGCCCCGAAACTTGGCATGTTGGATACGTGAGAGGTCCCATTGGTTTCTCTAACCATATAATAGGATTTCGAAAATCGTCTTAGCATTTATTATTTCGTTTGTTAGCCCCTATACACTAGTCGTGTTACACATGCAAAATTGTTTAAGTCGTGTATACCTTCCAAAGCCATTGTGTCATGTTTTTTCTTAAGAGTTTACGTATGGTTTTTCTCATTAGGTGTTTTCAAAAACCTATTTGTTACTAAAACACGTGATCGTTTCCTTTATTGTTTTACCACAACACCAGTTGTTAAGTGTATCATAATACGAATCATTGCGTCCTTAATTCATTTATCATGCGTTGTTCTCATAGCTAGTGGCTACTACATAAATACTGTTGATACCATATGCTAGTCATTACGAAAAGATACGATATCGATTGTCATTTGATTTTGATTGTGACTTACAAAGGTCTAGCGCTTGTTTAAGGGTATGCGAGTAATGTGGACAATCCCGTAGTGTAAAAACGCGGGATCAATAACCAAATCCTAAGACTTCATATACTTTGTAAATGCCCAAACCTTGCTCGTGGAAAACTCCTTTTATAAACTAGTTTGACAACTAGGATTGTTTGTGGGGTTCGGAATTATGAGTTCAAGGGAGCAGGTGTTTGTTTGCGGTTTGAAAACTTCGAACTAAGGGAAGAGATTATATAATGATTATGGGTTTGTGTAAGGTGTGAGTTGTAAGAGTTTCAAGTGGTAAGTGTGAGTGGATATTTATAGCTAAGAGCTAGTTTAACTCTCCTTAGTTTCACAAACAACCCCAAAACCGAACCAAAATCGTTTGCAATTAGGACGGTGGTTCTTTTTGAAGTTTCTAGTTAACTACACCTTGTTTTGTTAAACCACTCAAGTACATGTCTTAATTAGAGTATATTTGTACAAGATTTTGGATTAGATTACTAGAAATCTTAGGATTTGTTACTAATACATGCATGTTGGCCGTGACCTAAAGGGAGGCAAAGGGGGGTTCATGGTCATGTGTACAAGGTGTAATGGGTTTTAGTGGAGACAATTAAACACATATTAATTAACTAGGTGCATGTACAAGTACTTGTGGAGGATCATTAGGTATTTTCTAGGTCGTGTTTGGTGTGTAAACCGACCTCTTAGTGGTCACATATACAAAATTGGAATTTAATTTTTGTGTTTACGGTTTCAAAGTGGGTATTGGTTAGAGGCTAGGTATTGCGGGGTATGTCAAAATGTATTTATTGCGAAAACGTAAACCCTTTTACGTGACCAATAAAAATAAAACACGCAAAGTTAATAATTATCTTCTTAATAATTATTTATTACTTGGTGGATGTGGACCTTAATTTATTTGATCGCCGTTTACATTAAATGGTTATTTCTAGTCTACGCGATTTAGCTCTAAAGCAAAATTAAAAGTAAACGCGTATCGGATCAAAATGAATAGTGACAATTTAATAGGAGTCGTAAAATGACCTGAAATTGAGAAATGTTACAATCTATACAATTTATTTGGAACCACTTTGGAAATGTTTAGACTCGGAGGAAAAGAAGAAAACAGAGAAAAAAATGCTATCGGAAAAAGACACCGGAGAATGTGGCTGCGTGTAGCTGATGAAGAAGATGAAGTTTAGAAGCTTGTACTTTTTTTTATAATAATATGACAAGTGGGAGGTGGAGTAGGTAATGTACTACTCCTAATCTAGTAAAATAACAAAGCGAGTAGGGACATGAGTACATATGTAAAAAGTTTAGTACAGATGTATTTTTCATTTTTTTTGCAACTTTTCATATGATATGTTTTATATATCTTTGTTCTATCTCTTGTTTTTAGGAAACGTTCCGTTTGAACATGGCAGTTGATTACATAAATGAATTGCTTTCATTGAAATTGTGCTTCGAGTACTTGTACTATCAACCATGTATTATATAAAAACGTATTAATGTATATCCGGAACCAATGTATCAACCGGTTAATTATTTATTTTGTTGATAAAATATAATGCCTAAAAACATTAATCATATTTTTTCACATCTTTATCAACTCACCTTGCTTCTGTGGTGAAGAGTTGGCTAGTCCAAGATCAAACAGTTCTTGGTAAAGACTACTCAAATCTGTTGATAGCTGATAGTTTGCTAAAAACTATATGGTTTATCAATGCACCATGTTATGACAATGAAGCATTGGCTAGTCCAAACACAAACGGTATTTGGTAAAGACAAATCAAATCCGTTGATGGTTGACAGTTTACCAAAAACTGTATGGTAATTAACTCACCATATTCTTAGATGAAGAGTTATCTATCCCAGAGCAAACGGCTACTGGTAAAGGAACATCAAATCCGTTAATGGCTGGTAGTTTGCCAAAAACTACAAAGCCAACTTAGTTGGATTGTAGGTGAAAAGATGTTGCTGTGTAGCTGAAAAGATGTTGCTGAATTGTTGACAAGACAAGGATGCTGCTAAAGAAGGATAGAGAGTACAAGATTAAGAAATGATAAAGAATGTTTGGATACATCCTCTGTGCATTAAACGAAGCTTAAAGGATTGAAGAAACATGAAGTTAAAATAGTTTAACATTCATGTTTAAGGGAGGATTGTTAGGATTAATGTTTTCTTAACTTAGTACCGACAGTACAAATAGTTAGTACTGTCAGCTATACTTAGTACCGACAGTACAAAGTAGTTAGTACTGTTAGTTAGTTAGTACCGTTAGTAGAAAGTTAGTTAGTACCGTTGAGAAGATATTTAAAAGATATTTATGAGATATTTTAGAAAAAGATTTGTAAGCCTTTTAGGGTTATCCTTAATATATAAAAGGAACCCTAGGCATAGTTAGATATAAGTTTTTGACAGAAGCTTAGCAAATATACACAATATCATAGTTAGCAATCTGTAATCCTCAAGAACACTTTAACAAAGTTGTTATTCAGTTGTTCATTGTTCTTCTTAGTACTTGTGTTAAGATTCCGCATTAACATATTGTATTCATAGTCATTGTTTCTACATAGTCATTTGTATTTATACATCTTGGCTATCATCCTTTATAGGCTGCAAAGATCCATACAGTTATACGAGGACCTTCAAAAACTCTCGAGTTAGGTGCTCGGGGAGTGGAGTAGGGCGAAAAGATGCTTCGTTGCCGAACCACTATAAATCTTAGTGTTGTGGTTTGATTGTTCTTACTCTTATCTCTTGTCTTGCATTACTTTCTCATACTATCTTATTAATTGTTTAGATAGGTATATTTTTTATATTGTGATAGTATTGAATCCACATAAAAGTCAAATCTAGAATTTTTACAAACATTTTAAAACCTTAAATTAAAAAGCGGTAAACTATTCAACTCCCCTTCTAGTTTTCCACAATTGGTATCAAGAGCCACGCTAAACAAGATTTTTAAAATAAATTGTATTTTAAAACTTGAATCGATCTATGGAATCGGAAAAATATTTAGAAGGGCAATCTATGCAAAGACCACCACTATTTGAAAGTGATGGATTTATTTATTGGAAAAATAGATTTGAAACTTATGTGAAGTCAAAAGATCTAGATCTTTGGCATGTTATTACCGATGGTGATTTTCCTCCTATTCAAAATAATCCCGAAACTAAAAAGGATGAAGTTGTACCTTTTCATAAACAAAACGATGATCTTAAAAAGAAACTTGCAAAAAATAATGAAGCTAAAATGGTAATTTATAATGCTTTGCCACGTAAAGAATACGAAAGAATTTTTATGTGTCAAACCGCAAAAGAAATTTGGGATACTTTGCTAATCACACATCAAGGTAATAATCAAGTCAAAGCTAACAAAATAGATCTTCTTGTTCAACAATATGAACAATTTACGATTCCGGAAGAGGAATCAATAGATAATGCCTTTGCTAAATTTAACACTATTATTACTAGTCTAAAAGCACTTGATGAAGGTTTTTCTAGCAAGAATTGTGTTAGGAAGTTTCTTAGGGCATTACATCCAAAATGGCGCGCGAAAGTCACGGCGATTGAAGAATCAAAGAATCTAACAACCTTACCTCTTGACGAACTTATTGGAAACTTGAAAGTCTATGAAGAGGTAATAAAGAAAGACTTCGAAACGGTCAAAGGCAAGAAAGAACAAAGTAGATCTCTTGCATTAAATGTGAAAAAGGAAGTAAGTGATGAAGATAGCTCAAGCTCCGATAGTGAAGACGAAGAGTATGCTATGGCCGTAAAAGAATTCAAGAAATTCTTCAAGAGACGAGGAAGATTTATAAGACAACCACGAGGCGATAGAAAAACATTCCAAAGAAGTAGAAATGATGGTTATGGTAAAAGTGAAAGAAAATGTTTTAGATGTGGTGATCCAAATCACCTCATTGGAGAATGTTCAAAGCCGCCAAAGAACAACGATCAAAGAGCATTTATTGGAGGAGCATGGAGCGACAATGGAGAAGATGAAGTAGGAAAGACTAAAGATGAAACTTGCCTTGTATCTCAAGCGCCCGATGAAATATGCTTAGGAATAAACTTAGAACCCGATGAGTGGATTAAAGATAATGGATGCTCAAAACACATGACCAGTAATCAAAAGTTGTTTTCTTCATACAAAGCATACAACGGAGGAAACGTAATCTTTGGGAGCAACTTGCATGGTAAAATCATAGGCAAAGGTACGATTTCTCAAGACTCCCTAATAATTGAAAATGTTGAGCACGTAGATAACTTAACATATAACTTGCTTAGTGTAGGTCAAATATGTGATAACAAATGCAAAGTAATATTTACCGAACACGATAGCAAAATAATCAAAGACGAAAAGGTTATAGGTAAAGGAATTAGGAAAGGAGGAATATATGTAATGAAACTAGGAAATAAACCGGAAGACAAAATATGCCTTGCAACATTAGACGAAAACTCCACACTATGGCATAGGAGATTAGGTCACGCTAATATGCAATTAATTCAATCATTAGAATCTAAAGAATTAGTTAGAAACCTACTCAAACTAAAATACGACCGACATTTTTGTGATGCTTGCAAAATTGGAAAATAAGCTAATGCAAATCACAAGGCTAAAAATATAGTTTCAACAACTAGATGCTTAGAACTACTTCACATGGATTTGTTTGGCCCCTTCGCCATACGAAGTTATGGAGGGAATCGTTATACCTTAGTAATCGTAGATGACTATTCTCGATTCACATGGACTAGATTTTTAGCAAATAAAATCGAATCCTTCAAAAAATTCGAAACATTTAGCAAAATGATCCAAAACCAATTAGGATGTTCCATTGTATCAATTAGAACGGATCATGGTCGGGAATTTAATAATGAAGTACAATTCGAAAACTATTGTGATTTAAATGGGGTTGTAGAAATAAAAAATCGCACTCTACAAGAAATGAGTAGAACCATGTTAAACGAACAATCCATTCCTCAAAATTTTTGGTGTAATGTGGTCGATACGTCAACCTATATAATTAATAGAGTTTCCATTAGACGTATTTTAGGAAAAACTCCATTCAGAAGTAAATGCTTTATTCTTAATACAAAAGATTACCTCACCAAGTTTAACCCAAAGTCGTACGAAGGTGTTTTCCTATGATATTCGCAAAATACTAAAGCTTACATAAATAATGAAAGTTGAAGAGTCGTTGAATGTAACTTTCGATGAAACTCCTCCCCCGCCTAAAACATCACCATTGGAAGATAATAAGTTATGTAACATTTCTTAATTTCAGGTCATTTTACGACTCCTATTAAATTGCCACTATTTATTTTGATCCGATACGCGTTTACTTTTAATTTTGCTTTAGAGCTAAATCGCGTAGACTAGAAATAACCATTTAATGTAAACGGCCATCAAATAAATTGTAGTATCCATGATATCATAACACAAGCAATAGATGATGGGTTGGCTAATTAGTCTTAGAGAGAGAAAGTGCAAGTAAATCTATTAGCATGAAAATGAAACAACCAACCCCTTCCCATGGGTGGGAAGGGGTATATATACAAGAGATTCTTTCTAACTACGAGCAAAGCTAAACTAATGAAACACGGGGGTGACCGAGACTTTTTCATAATCCTAACAGAGGGGTTAAATTCTTGTTGTATCCTCGCTTTCTACATGTTTTTCTTAACCAACAACTTGGAGACATGACACATCATAAAAATACTTTTGTTAATCCCCACCATACAAAGAAAGTATTTGCAAATATGAAGAGAGAGGGTAAGGATTTCCCTGGGAGAGTTACACCTTTGTTTGATAATATGCTGGTTTAAGCTTCTAAAGAAGTGGGTGAGGATTCAGTTCCTCCAACTGATTCCACTCAGATACCTACTATTGATCAACCATCTACAAATTATGTCTATAGACTTAAGAAAGCTCTTTATGGTCTAAAACAAGCCCCAAAAGCTTGGTACGATCGATTAAAAGCCTTTCTTATTAAACATGATTACTACATGGGAATGGTAGATAACACACTCTTCACTAAAAAGAAAGACCCCAACCTCATTATTATCCAAATATATGTTGATGACATTATATTCGGATCAACTTGTCAAGAAATATGTGATGACTTTGCCAAAATCATGCATGATGAGTTTAAAATGAGTATGATGGGGGAACTAAATTTTTTCTTAGGATTACAAATAAAACAATTAGATGATGGAATATTTTTTAATCAATCAAAATTATATTAAGGAAATGCTTTAAGAAATTGGACTAGAAGACTCTAAGCCAGAATGAAAAACCCCTATGTCTACGGAAAACCAAACTCACGGAGGAGACGAAGAAGGTGAGTCGTAGATTAATACCAAATATAGAGGCATGATAGTAGTTTATGATAATAATGGTAAGTAGACCCGATTTCATGTTTAGTGTTTGCTTCTTACGACGCTTTCAAGGAGGATTCCGTTAAAAACCTCTCACCTAGGAAGCGGTTTTTTAAAATGCTATTTTCCGATACATTAAAGGCACTACGCATTTAGGATTATGGTATCCTAAGAGATTCGGCATAGAAATTTAATAGTGTTATGCGGATTCGGATCATTGCGCAGGAGAAGGAGATTACGTAGTAGATCGCAATAAAGCACTTGTGGTGTTTTGCAAGGTTTATGGGATGGTTGCTAACAACTTTGGTTGTTTTTGAAAGAAGCAATACCCGTCTTGCAAATCCACAACTTTTAACCAATCCTTGGCTAAAGGTAATTGGTTGAGTGTTTGCTTTTATATTATATATATATATTATTGACGAATCAACTATGGCGTTAGGTTAGACGACATTCCAATAATGTGTGATAACAAAGGGGCTATAAACTTAAGTAAGAATCCCGTTCAACACTCACGAACAAAACACATTGAGATTCACCATTACTTTCTTCGCGATAATATTCAAAAAGGGAATATCTCTTTAGAAAAGGTCTCATCAGAAGACAACATAGCCGATATTCTAACTAAACCACTTAAACGTAAGCCATTTAACTACTTACGTCTAGGTCTAGGAATGATGGAACAAATTGATTAAGTTTTCGGCATAATAAAGAAATGATAATCATCAAAGAACTATTTGTCAAAAATCTGAGAAAAATTTTCTCAAACAGGTGGCGGCCCCCTTAATCATAAAGGGCGGCCCCCTTAATTTTAAGGGGACCGGCCAGACTTTAAGGGGACCACCCACCTGACTGACTAAATTTTTTTTCTCTCTCTGTGTCTAGGTTTCTATTTTACACAAAAACACAAGATTGAGAAAAGCCTATAAGCAAACTTTTCTATTTCTTCTATTCTAATGCAATATCTCATTATAAATATATTAGGTTTGACATGTTCTTAGTGGTTAGTCGGAATTAATCGTTACTCCAATTTGTCGCACTTAGGACACTCTAGTTTTTGCACAATAAATTTGGTTTGTTTTTACTTAAAAACCTATTGTCAGAAAATTCTTTGTGCATTTGCATAATATCTATGTTACCTTTTCATATGTTCTTCACTCTTTTGGTCTTCTATTCATATATGAGTATATGCCAAAATTATGTGAAATAGTTTTATCCTACATCTTGTCATACATATGTAGATTGTTGAATGCTTAATTGCTAAAAATCTTAATTGCCCATAAAAAGGATGTGGCTTGACTGCAGATTAACCCACCAAAAACAGAAATTACCCTACACATTAAATTTTTGTGAAAAATCGATTTTTGGAAAATCTGGGAAATAGCAGTAGGCGGCCCCTTTAATTCATAACGGGCGGCCCCCTTATCTTTAATGAGACCGACCCCTAATTAAGGGGACCGCCCTAGCATGACACGGGTAAAATCGTATTTTTCTTCCTTTTTGACCAAATACCCTATAGACTTAGCTATTGTTTCCCTAAATTTACAAACATTTCTTGGATTTGATCATTTAAATGTTCATTTTGTAGAATTTAAACATTTCCTCCTCTATAAATACTCTCAACCATCATCATCACAATCATCCTCACCAATGACATCTCATAACAAACCCACATCCAAACCATCAAGGGTAGCCAAAATAAGTGTGAAACCCATTTGGGTGGAAGAACCGAACCTTTGCAACTCATCTTATGTGCTCATGCTAATTCACTTACACAATGCCAAAACCATCACTCCTCCATATTAACCATCTCAAGAGAAACAATCACCCCAATCAGCATTACTAATCCTTACTCAAGGACACTACCACATCACATCTCAAGTTGTCTCACATCCTTGATTTCCCATCTTCACACATCAATTCTCTTGTTACTCACACTCATGCTCACCTCAAAGTGTCAACCAAATAACTCATTACATTAAGGACACTCACCACATCACCATACAGTTGTTCTCACATCACTCCACTTCCATTCACCCACCATAACTCACATGTTGCTCACATTCAAGCTCCACCTCAAAGTGACAACCAAACTCAACACATACCACCTCTATCTCCAAGTAGAGAAAGCTTAGTTGATGACATTAATCAACTACCAGAATATCAACCTTTAGACATGGCATCTCTAACTCACAACAAAACAACATTCCTCATCACATTACTCTTCCAAAACCTACCACTCTACCCTCAACATTAACCAAGTGAACACCTATGTTGGTATGCCTTGTGGCATCTTCACCCAAAAACAATTCCTTGCTTTTAGGTGGAGGATATCAATTGGATTGGATTCCTCCTCACTGACCTCATCCACGTCCACCTCGTCAGTTAGTGTTCAAAGAGATCTATCCCTCCACAACGCCTCGTCCAAACTATTCCAACCAACTAATTCTCGTACTTGGCCTACTAATTAATCGTCAAAACCCTTTTGTGTCGCAAGCTCAAGTCAAATTCCATTCTATGGCTCATTTAGGATTTTTATTTATTGTTATTAATATGCCTCTAAAGCATATTTTGTTTTTTTTTATGGAACGATTGTGTGTGTTCACACACATTGTCTAAATGAATGATAGTTATCTTTTGCTTTGATGTTTGCATTCACTTGTCATATTTTCCCTTCCTTTTGCTACATGTTAGAAAATATTTGTATGTTCGATCTCGTTTTTGTAAGCCAAGAAACCATAGCTCCGATTCCTTGGTGCACTCGAAGAGGGGGAGCACACATCAAGGGGGAGCATTGATTTCCGTCGATTTTACTAGATCTCTCACGATGCCTTTTCTGGACTTTTACAAACAAAGGAGAGAAAATGACATTAAAACTCACTATAATACTAGTTTTAAAAATAATTTTACATTTAATGAGTTTATTTTTATATTCATCAAAAGGGGAGATTTTTGATAAAAATAATGTAAAAACATTACTAATAATTTTTCACATCTTTCACATTTTGATAATCACAAAAATATAAACATTCAATGTAAAATTAACGTAAAACAAGTAATAGTAGTAAATTTTCATTTCGAAATTTATATCACTTCTCAAGGTATGAATAATATATATGATTATGCTTGTTATGATCAAAGGAAAATTTTTACTTCAACCTACACTTTTTTTATATAGATGTTTTGTAAACATTTTTATAAACATTACAAAACATTTTCTACAATTAAACTAAATGTTTTATTCAAAATAAACATTATTCAAATTTTCAGACCTAAAAAGGCTAGAAAGTTCCAAAAAATTCTCCATACACAAAAGGATAAAATGGGGAGCGCCCAGTCTAGGGCGGCCCCATTAAATACACGGGCGGCCCCCTTAATTTTAAAGGGACCGCCCACCTATTTAAGGGTGACCCACACATAGGACTGACGCATCCTCCGTTTGTGCTATAAATACGAACTATCCCCACTATTTTCTCACCTTTTGCACTCATTCTTTCTCGTTCTAAAACAGTCCACCAATCCTCAATTAAGGTCCTTTGATCATTTAATTTAATTTTTTGGTTTCATAAGTGATGCCAAGCTTATTCCACCCAAGTGAAAGAGAAGAATACTTTCATCATCAAGTGAAGAAGTATTACACCTTGGTGTGTTGTTGCAATCTTATTGCATCCATATCAAAACTTGTAAATCACTTGTAAATCTTATAAAGTTGTGTAGTTGTTAATCTCAACTTGTGATTGTTCGTAAGTATAGTTTTTGTTCTTGGTGGATCTTGCCTAGTAGTGTTGTTAGGTGTCGATTATAGTTAGTAGCTTGGTGGACGTTGTTTGTGTGAAGAAAAACTATGGTGTGAAGAAGTTGTGTAGTCGTGATCAAGTCGTGAAGCTAAGTTGTGTAGTGAAGTTGTGAAGTTGTGATAGATTGGTTCTAGCTAAGATTAGAACTCGACATTTAGCTTTGTGTCGTAAAAAAAAAATATATTTTTAAATTTTTACCTTGGTTTGTAAGCAAACGTTGTGTGTACGGTTTTTCTCCGCCCTTAAGGGAGCTTGTCGTACCTCACTATTGACACCCTAAAATTGTTCCCAATTATGTGACATAGTGAATGAAAACTCTCGAGTTAGGTGCAAGGGGAGTAGAGTAGGGCGAAGAAGGTTGCTTCGTTACCCGTAACCACTATTAAATCCTCGCGTTGTGGCTTGTTGTTCTTACTCTTATTCTCTTGTCTTTTGCATTATTTTATCATACTATCTTATTATTGTTTAATAAAGTATATTTGTTTATATTGTGCAAGTGTTGAATTTCACATTAAAGTCAATCTAACAAATTTTGACAAACACTTTAAAACTTTAATTAAAAAGCGGTAAAATAATTCAACACCTCTCTCTAGTTTCTACATATTTAATTATTTATTAGATTGTATTGATTTTGTTATGAATTAGTTAGTATTCTTAGTTTATCTACTATTACTCATTTTTTATTTTCTGCAGTAGTTTTAAAATTTAAAAAAGTGTGTGTAAACTATTTATAAGCAGTATAGATATACATATGTACTTGTCCAATTTAATATTGGAGACTATGTTCAACTTGAGTGTATGGAAGGTAATGAAAATCTTAGAAACTATCTTTGCATTTGCTTTTTGTTTTGTTTGAAAAATGATGTGTAATATACTGAAATGTAGTCTAATTAGGTCATTATAGCCTAAATTTCAAAAACTTTTATGGCATTTACGGGTACTTGTTTTAAATGTCCTCTCGGATAGGACTTATATGCTACCACAAAACCCTTTCACTTAAATATCATCCCAAAACGGAAGACATTAGCCTTTTCTTATATAATACACATTTTTAATGCTTATGTTTTTGTTGAGTGTACTCGTAGTATATAGATTCTAAAACTTGATTTATTTGATATATCTTGAGACCGTTAGTGAGGTTGCATTCGTGTGATTAGTATTTGTTAAATGATTAAAAGCATTAAGGTTAATCATGGTTGGGGAGATTCTCACATAGTCAGATTAATCGCAATGAAAAAACTACCAAATTTGATGATAAATTTAGTAAGGTATTATAACTCAAATGAGCCGTTATATGGAATGTTTATTTTCGGTTTTGTCACTTTTGGCACGCGACACACATAAAATATTTTGTGCCATAACTGTTTGCATTATTTAATTGGTTTTTAACACAATAACTTGAGTATTCTGCACGCTTCAGCATTTAAGATAACACATGAAACCTCAAATTTGTGCGGCACGTGATTTTTTTAACCTAAACAAAATAAGAAATGGACACGTAGTATTTGATGCGCAAGACATCATTTGACACGCCAAATGATACCTCTACGAGCCAGATTTAATAAACAAACCAATACAATAATGACACGTGTATTTGGTCGCTCTAGATCATCTTTGCGCGTCAAACCTTAGTGTGTTGGATATGTGTTTCTCTTGAAAAATTTTACTTATCTTGACACATGTAGCATTGTGGTGGTATGTTTGGCGCGCTCCAGACTAAGAGTGTCGTACACCAAAATAAGCAAAAACGTAATGACGTATGATTTGGGAAACAATAAACCAAATTTGTATTATGATCGTATTTCTAATTTTTTTTAATAGCATGTCCTTGTTATAAGCACATTTAAAGAAATTAAAAAAAATCACGTGTCGCGCACGTGAGATCGCTCAAACTTCTCAACCAACTTTCCCGCCTTTTTTTCATATTCTCTTTCACTATAAATACTTGTCATTCTCATTTGTTCATTTCATGTCTAGTTTGATTCTTACTTTCTCTCTGTAATCGTTCAATACATTCATGATCAATAACAAATCTTTTTAATCATCTTTGCCTCGAATTTACCAATTATTTGTGAATTCCAGTGAGTTGATTGGCTAATTCTGGTTAACTTTTAGTAATCCAATTAGCATGTTTCCTATTTGGTCTCTTAGAATCATCCTGTACCCTACAATCATTGTACTTCGTTTTCTGCTACAATTATGTTAGAACAACCCTTTTTCTATTACACCACCACAATCAATCCGGTGACTTTTGGTCAAACCACCACACAATCAACAACTCTGTTCATTCTAGACCAACTGTCTAATGGCAAATACGTCATCAGTCTTATTCGTTCTGTTTTCACTTTACCAATTCGTTAGTTAGGACTATACGGTGGAACAATAGTTATTTACTCCGTGTGGTGTGAACAGTGGTTCTAAAAACAGCCTGTAATAAGAAATCATGATGGGAACAAGAAATACATCATTAGAGCCTCATATTGATGATGTAGTTAAGAATTGGGTGACTAAACATGTCAATCAAGTCTCCAATGGTATGAATGCACAATTTGAAAGAGTTGCCACCAGTCTGAATGATGTTATGACATAGCTACAATACCTGGTTACTGATGTCGCTTGAAGGAAGGAAGAGGTAAAGGCACTAATAGATTTAGTAGGTTAGGTAAGTTGGAATTTCCAAAGTTTTTTAGAGATGATGTTTAAGGTTGGCTATACAAAGTTAAGCTGTTTTTTGCAATTGATAATGTTCGTGAAGAAGATAAGGTCAAAATTACTTCCATTCATTTATATGATAGGGCTTTGGCTTGGCACTTGTAATTCAACAAAATTCAAGGAGAAAATGTGACCTAGACTGTGTATCAAGAGGCAATTTTGAAAAGGTTTGGAACATTTAATGAGGATCCAATGGCAGAACTTAAGAACCTCATGTATGGCATTAATATGAAAGATTATCAAAGTTAGTTTGAACAATTGCTCACTCAAGTTGACATTGCTGTATCCTAATCTGTTAGCTTGTTTATTGTTGGATTGTCTACTAACATTGAGATGACTGTAAGGATGTTTAGGCCTAAGCCATTAGCTGATGCTTTCAGTTTAGCAAAAAAAAAATTTTTGGGTAAAAGGTTTCCCTGGTAAATATATTACTTCAAAAAAATGATTCAGTACAAAAGGTGTAGGTAAAGTCCTTACAACCACTCACAAAGTCGTTACATGGGAAAAACCATGAATACTTACCTAGTGTGCAAAACAAAATGAAATATGATTGACAAGCCATTATCCTATGAAAACACGCACCTAAAGTCGCTACAAACCAAACCTCAACATAAGATAAGACAAGCCTATATTATGGGAAACAAAACAAACACAAAGCAATTTCCTAACATGATCTTAAGCCAAATATCAATTGATCACCTATCATTGTCACTTTAGGAAATAAAACTTCATCCACTTCATCAACGGACTCGAAATCTTCATCCCACTTAGACGATTTATACATGTTATCCGTAGCATGTCTCGCCTCTTGTTCCTCCTCCCGAGTACCCATTGAGCTAAATACTCCACAATCATCCCCTACGTCAACATTATTTAAAATTTCAAATGAATTTGAGGTAGATGTGTCATTTGAAACAGCTCCCCTCTTATTAGTAGCATATTTAGTAACGGGATGATAGAAACTTAGCTTCGGATTAGTAAACCAAACACCACTAACAGGTCTTGTTTTATGCTGATTATTATCAACCTTCTTACCATTATTTTTCCTCTTTGACACTTTTGTAAACCCATCACATTGCTCTTCCATCGGGGGAACAAGCATTTTAGGTTTTCTAACAATCTTAGGACACGTAACATGAGAATGGCCAAAGATTATGCAATCTGCGCACCTAGGGGGCGCCATTCATATTCCACCTTAATAACTTCCCTCGTATAACCTATACCATCCTCATTAGGAACAACCATAGTCACCTCCCTTTTCAATTCCGAATCCGAGCAAATCTTAACAAGGGCACGGGCGAAACTAATACGACCTAGTGATTCAACGCACATTAAACAGGTAAACGCATCCAACATTAACGGTTTGCCAATTTGTGTAGAAATCAGACTAAGCCCAATTTCAAGTTGGAGATAAAGTTATGCTTAAGGTTTCGCCTTGGAAAGGGGTCGTACGTTTTGGCAAACGGGGGAAGTTAAACCCCAGATATGTCGGACCTTTCAAAGTGTTGAAAAAGGTTGGAGCCGTTGCTTACAAGCTTGAGCTTCCTCAAGAGCTGAGCAGGGTCCACAATACGTTTCATGTATCCAACTTGAAGAAATGTTATTCTGACGATCCATTAGTCGTTCCGTTGGAAGGACTCCAAGTGGATGACAAGCTTCATTTTGTTGAAGAGCCTGTAGAAATCATGGATCGCGAAGTCAAACAATTGAGGCGAAGCCGTGTCCCAATTGTCAAGGTTCGATGGAACTCTAGGCGGGGTCCTGAGTTTACGTGGGAACGTGAAGATCAATTCAGGAAGAAATATCCACACCTCTTCACCAAGACTGCACCGTCGTCAAGTGCCGTGTGATAAGCCTTGAGGACAAGGCTCATTTAACGGGGGAAGACTATAACACCTCGTGTTTTAGGTCATTGTACGACGTTATGTAATTCACAATTTATTTTTAGGGTTTTACGCGTTTGCTTTTAAATCGTAATCGTTAAGCTAAATCGCGTAAACTAAAAATGATCATTCAATGTAAACGGGCATTAAACAATTAAATGTTTACATCAAGCAAGTGTTATATGATTATTTAGAGGATAATTATTATCATTGCACATTTTATTTTTATTGGTTACGTTAAGTGTTTACGTTTCGCGATAAAATACGTTTAGGCCTTCCCGGAAGCACGTTAACTTATCTACGCTTCATCAAATACCCAAAATTTATACCCAATACTTAAAGTTTATTTAAAACTTCAAGTATTTATCACATTATACATATTCTTCATGAAAGAATTCAAATCAAACTCTACCATGTGCAAGTTATACATTTTATTAAGTCTATCCTACATTATACTTAATATAATGCAAGTATTCATTATATAAAAGATCAAAACATATCCTAACTTATACACAAGCATGATTTCGTGTACATATGACTAGGAGGACAAGATTGGACCAAGAAAACTTCACAAATATCTCCATACATGCATCTTGCATCCACTTGAACTCATGACTAGCCAAACTTATCCAAGATAAGCTTTAACTTTCTTTCCAAGTCTTTCCACCTTGCATACTTCCACTAGACATCAAATATCTTGATAATATCTCCTAAGCACTATAAATAGCACATGCATTCACTCTTACTTTCATAAACACTTAACCAAAAATCACAAAAATCTTTCTCTCTTCTCTTCCAAAACCCACGGCTCAAAAACCAAACCAAAACAAATCCATAGTTTGATTTTCTATCATTATACAAGCATACACACATCATATTTAAGGTATTCTAAGAAGGATCCAAGACTTGGTTAAGCATTTGCAAGCAAGGAAGCAAGAAAAGGAAATTAGGGTTTTCAAAGGAAATTAGGGTTTTCAAGTGTGCTAGCTTTGGTTTTTAATCTAAACAAGGGTTTAGATTGTGTTTTCTATCATCATTGTTCATCATAAGGTCCTCTTCAAACCTTTATCTTTTCATAACTAAGATTTTATGTGTTCATATGTTATATTTAGCTAAATCACCAAATTAGGGTTTTAAACATGTTAAAATGATAACTTACTTATGATTATGATTTTGTACACTTTTTCATATGATATGTAATTAGTAATATCATGGAATAATGAAATTATAAGTATGTTAACATGTTAGTTTAAGTGGAAAATGTTTAAGTGTAAACTAGTGATTAAAAGTTAATTAAGAAAAGTTATGATTTTATGTGAAGATATTAACTTGTGATCTTGGACTAATGGACAAAATTATGGATCTTACACTATATAATATATATGACATAAGTATATTATAAGTTATAAAGGATTTGTGGTAATATATGTAATGGAAAAGTATATATAATTAAGTATAAATATGGTACATAAAGGCTGTTTGGATTCGAAATCCAAACAATGGGGTTATCATTTTTATAAAATAATACGCCTCATGACGATTCCAAAATGATAAGAAACTCGAAAAACCGATTTATAACGAAGAAGATACGCTAGTTACAAGTTTACGACGATAAATACGTTTATAAAGATATTTTTTAAAAAGTTACTATTCATTGCAGAAACTTATATTTTTAAAACATCAATAAATTGATAAAACATTTACTTATAAGAACGTGCTCACAAGAATCGCTAAAAACGGAGCTATAATGAATAAACTACGACATTTACGATAATTAAAGATATAAAAGTAATTTTATAAACTATGAACAGTAATATTATATATCTTTCAATAACAAAGAGATGCTCAAAGGAATCGCTAAAATCGGGATTAAAACGGATAAGTTATTACATTTACACGTTTACGCTAATTAAAACACAAAATAGGTTTATAGCTGTTATGAACATTAAAAACACTATTCGCCACAGAATGTTGAAAATTTAAAAACATAATATTTTGATCATTCGTCTTAATACGAAAGCGTGGACGTAAGAAACGCGAGAAACGGACTTAAAATGATAAAGTTAGGTCATTTTTGCTAAAAGTGTA
>BQNB010118338.1:2921-17715 GCA_026074375.1 Tanacetum coccineum | reverse complement strand
TAGTGAAAAATCAGGGACGATGAATTTATCCGTCAGGACATCCGTAGATTATTCTATAGGCGCTTCTCATTCTATGATCCAGTTTTGATATAATAAAGGAAGTCAAACAGGTAGTTAAGAAAAGAAAAAAAAAGGAAAAATCCAAAAATATTAGGATAGTTAGTGTGCATATAAAAAAAATTGGTGAAAACGGGACTTGTCGAAGCTATTGATTCTTTAATTCCTCTTGACGAACACTTAGCTACTTTCCGAGGTTATTAGTCAAAGGGGATTAAGATTCTTGGGTTCTTGAGTGTTTACTTCATAACATTGCGTGAGGACACGGCAATATCTTAGTATAGGGGATTTTGGTATGTGCTTAATTACACATACCATTTTCTATCAAAAACGGACCTAAATGACTAAAAACGTACCAAAAATACAGTGTATTTGTATGTTTTGCATTTGTATTGTGCAGGAAATGGATATTCAAGAAAAGGACAAAAAGAAAGCCAAAAATAACAAAGCCAAGCACGGAATGGAAAAGACAAAGTCAAATCGAAGCCAAAGTCAGTCAAAGTCAAAAAGTCAACAGGAAAGTCAACCCCGAAAAAGTCTAAAGTCAAATGAAGAAAATACAACTTGAGGGACTAAAATTGCCAAACCTCAAGTTGTATTACAAGGGCTGAAATTGCATACCGGGTGAAGTATAACTTTAGGGGCCAGTTCTGCCAAACCCCTAAAGTTGTATCATAAAAGGGCGAAGTTTACAATAAAGTTATAAGAGATGAGGGGCCAAAGCTGCCAACTTACCAAAAATCATTCTTTCCCGCCCAAACAAACCCAAGAAACAACTCACGGGTTCCCTTCACTTTCTTTTACCCTGCAAACTATTCAAACCCTGGATAAAACATTTCCCCCTCCTCCACTATCTCCCCCCAGCTTTATAATTGCCATGTTGGCAATCCCTCACCATTTCCAAGTGATTTCGATGGCTGTGATTGACTCAAAAGAAGCACAAAAGAAATTGAAGGCTGGGATTTGTTTTAGAATCACCTCACACAACAAGCACACTTGGGTTTTTGTCTCTACAAAGAAACACAGAAGAAAGAAGAGAAGAAAGACCCAAGAAGAGAAGACTTCGGCTTTAAATAGGGCCATTGTAACCCAAGAAAAGGGGAGTTTTTTTTGAAGAGTTAGTTTTTTAGTAGTTTTTCTTATCGTGTTTTTAGTTAAATTCTAGCTTAATTTTATGCAATTTTACTCTTCCAAGTCTTGTAACTTTAATTTTCGTCTTAATGCAAATTTGGAGTTTTTAAGTTAATTCTTGAATCTCTGTACTTCCTTTGTTAACAGCTTTACTTAATATGTTTCAAGTCTTATAAAATCATATAAGTCATTTGTTTTAACTCAAATACTAAGAAGTTAAGTAAAGTCACAGAAAATTCCACACTCAAATATACCACAGCTTATGGATGATAAGCCAGTTCTGGATGGGCTTATGGACTCTCACTAGCTTGTTTTATACAAGCTAGAGCTTGTAGATTCTTTGTTTGACCCTGTTTTGAGCAAGGGAGTTGTAAGTTTTTATTTTTCTTATTTTGCTTATTTACTGTAGAACTGCTTATTAGTGTTTATTTGTTACCTATATTTGCTTATTTATGCTTTATCATGATGTTTAGTGCTTATCTTGCTTAGTTGTTAGTTTAAAAATAGTTTGTGTCACCTTCTTAGTTAGTACTGGTAGTATGTTTAGTTAATACTGTTAGATTGATTCAGCTTATTTAAGTGCTTATTCTTGATTGAAATCTGCTTATAAGTGTCTTATTTTGTTATTTGATAATCTGTTTTTAACAAATTAGGATCAAATCAGCTTGAATTAAGAAGAAAAAAAATGATTTTTGAAAACTTTAAGGGGTATTTTCAACTAGCAGTACTAACCCATAGTTAGTACTGCTAGTTCTCTTTTGGGATTTTCAACTAGCAGTACTAACTCAAAGCTAGCAGTACTAACTCTAAGTTAGTACTGGTAGTTAAAACTGTTAGCACTGTCTTTTTAGAGTAGATTAAGCCCATTTTCGTTACTGTCTTTAGTAGAGATTATTTAAGCTTGTTTGCCTTTTCAAAATAATTTCAAGAGTTTATCAGTTTTTAGTTTTTAGCTTATTCGCCATTCTAGTTTATTCTAGTTGCTTATTCTTATGCCTGAGTGCTTATTAGGGATAGTTAAATATCTGTTTTAGCTTATTTGCTTATTTCTTGTTTCATTGTGTTTTATTAGAGCTAGCAGTACTAACTTAAAGCTAGCAGTACTAACTCCAAGTTAGTACTGATAGTTAAAACTGTTAGTACTGTTGTTAGTACTGCTGAGTTTCTCTTGTCTAGTTTAGCTTAATAGCTGGCTGAGTTTGCTTATTTAGGGTTAGTCTAGCTTATTTGGTTTTGTCTTAAGTTTATTTGAGCTTGTTTGAAAATACTAAAAACCAAAAGTTTAAACAACTTTCTGCAATCAGCCGCTTATTTGGCTTTTTGGAGCTTATAAAGTGCTTATTTTCGCAAGGTGTCTTTATTAAAGTTGCTTAAAAACATGTTGTGAACAACTTTTTTTTTTTTATTTTTTATTTTCTTCTTTCTTTAGTGTTTGCGTTTTGGCTAAAACGACTTTTTAAAAATCGCCTTTTTGTGGATTGGACTAAAAAACGGATTGTAGCTTTTTAGCTCATTTGTCATTCTAGTTTATTCTAGTTGCTTATTCTTACTCCTGAAGTGCTTATTAGGGATAGGTAAACATCTGTTTTGGTTTATTTGCTTATTTCTCGTTTCGTTGTGTTTTAGTGAGCTAGCAGTACTAACTTAAAGCTAGCAGTACTAACTCAAAGTTAGTACTGTTAGTTAAAACTGTTAGTACTGCTGAGTTTCCTTGCTTAATTTAGCTTAATTGCTTTTTAAATTTGCTTATTTAGTGTTAGCTTAGCTTATTTGATTTGTCTCAAGTTTATTTGAGCTTATTTCTGTCTTAGAGTAAAAGTTTTAAGTGTTTGTTCCATTCCTAGCCTTTAGGCATTTCGCTTGCTTTATTTTCCTTGCTTATCTTTGGGAGTGCATTTGCCTATTGGTTTAGTGCCCATTATTATCCAAATCTTGTCATTCAGCATCATCATCAATCCGTAATTCGATTTTCATTCAAGGCCTCGTTGGGACATCATCGTACCGGAGACTTTTCTATGCTTCGGTTCTTGATTTCGCGTGATTTGGTTCCATTGATATATATTTATATTTGTTTACATTTATCTATGTATAAAAAGGGTTAAGTTTATGCGAGTCAATGGATCTTGATTTTAAAAATCTTTGAGCCTTTATATATCCTTTTTAAAGTGATTTTATAAACCTTGAAGGCTTTGTACACTGTTTGGTTCCCTTAGAATCTGATATAAGGTTTATCAAGTTAAACTAATCACACTCCATGGCAAAAAAGTGAGTTTTAAACAGATATACATGAAGAATATAAAGAACAAGTTTAAACCACACAGAAGTACTTTTCAACGTATAGCTTCTTATTAGAACAAGTTAGGGGTCATTTACGACGTCATTTAATTCACTATTTATTTTTAGTCGTGTACGCGTTTGCTTTTAATTTATTATCACTAAGTTAAATCGCGTAAGCTAAAAATTATCATTCAACGTAAACGGGCATCAAGCAATTAAATGTTTACATCAAGCAAGTGTTAAGTAATTATTTGGAGGATAATTATTAACAATGTACATTTTATTTTTATTAGTTATGTAAAATGTTTATGTTTCATGATAAAGTACGTTTAGGCATTCCCGGAACCACCAAAATTTATCTACGCTTCAACAAATACCATTGTTTATTCCAATATCCTAAAGTTTTATAATAATGCACCCTTGTTTTCACCTGTAGCCGAATTTTATGCAAAATAAATAAACCAAGACTTACACATTACAAGTTATACCTTTACATTAAATCCTTATACATTTAAACTTCAAATTATACACGATATTTTGTATAAGACCAAAAATCACCAACTAGCTCCCCCCTCCCTATTTTTCGGATACAATGTGATCCCAAGGCGGCCAAGAGCTTACAAATCACCAACTTGATCTTGTACAAACCTTTCTTATAAAACCTTGAAGTACTATGTCTAAGTCTTAACCAATGATGCCTTAATTCCCGTCTTCATGTCCCTTTGATCTTTGACCACTTCTAATAGAATCCTTGGACTTGTCAAGAGGTATATAATGCCAACAACTAGTTAGAACACATACACATTTCATTTCTTAAGGTAAAAACAACTCATTCTCTCCCTTTGTGCTCCTCAAAACCCACGGCCAACCACAATCACCTCAAATAATTCATACAAAATTTATTTACCACATTTCCAAGTATTCCTACATCATATCTATGATATCCTAAGGTGTTTAGAAGATTTGGTTTGGGGTTTATAAGTGTTAAAGCAAGAAGGTTCAATATTAGGGTTTTCCTTGGATTTAGGGTTTCTTTTGTATTGGAAGCTTAGGTTAAATAGCTAAACAAGGGTTTAGATCATATTGTTCATCATCCTACATCATATTAAGGTTATCTAAAAACCTTAATCTTAACTAAGTTACTAAACTAAAAAGTTACAAAAACGAGTTTAAACATGTTTTTAGCAAAAACATCAAAGTGGTCTGATCAAATTCGAAAAATAATGCATTTATTTTATATTTTTATAAAATACTACATCTCATGAGGATTCCAAAAATATAAGAAACTAGAAAAACCAATTTATAACGAAGGAGGTACGCCATTCGCAAGTTACACGATAATAAACACATTTATAAAAGAAATTTTATAAAAACTCATTACAAACCACCTCCGATATAAAAGGTTGGATATTTTTCTCAGATAGTACATATTTTTAGGATTGTAAAACATTAAGAATCATAATTTTTTGATCAATAACGAAGGAGTTATGAATTTTTCGGTGTTTATGATAATTAAAGTTTATAAAAATAATTTTATAAACTATGAATAGTAAAAATCACTATTCACCTGAGATACATTTTTGGAAAATACATTAATTAAATAAAACTTTTAATTACGAAGACGTGCTCGAATGAATCACTAAAATCGGAGTTAAAACGAATAAGATATGATATTTACGAGTTTACGATAACTAAATTTATAAAAATAAATTTATAAAGTGTATGAACAGTAAAAAGTACTGTTCACCAGAGGACTTAAAATATAATTAATTAGGTTGCATTCGGATGTTATCGTGACGCATTTTCTGTGATATACCTTGTTATCTATTCAGACGTTTTGCTTGTTTTACATATACTTTACAACTTTAGGGGTCAGAACATGCTTGTTACCAAATTCATTTACATGATTGGTTTGAATTCATTACATGTGCATTTACAATTCATTTTACAAACTGGTCTACATACTCAATTACTTATTTTGGGACGAAATACATTGCTTGTTTCACTTCATTTTTGAAAACAAGGACATTACTTTGCTTTTACCCAAATGATTACGGATTAGCTTAAGCGGATTAAACTGTGAATTACTTGGAGGGTGAGCGCGAATGTTATAAAATAGATCTATTGACAGCCCCGTTCGAGTGATTAGCTATCACTGGACAAATGAACGTTATAGCATGTCAGAGCACGACATTTACATGAACATGAACACTTATGGTGCCTTGAATAAAGTGGCATACAGATGAGACTACGCAGCAGTTTCATGAACTTAGAGTAATCGTAATCATTGTTTTATACACACATGAATATTTACGTTGCCTGATAAAGTTGACTAATACATACTTTGAACATTTGGGGTGGGGTTTTTTCCCCAAAAAAAAAAACTATACATTACGTTTTGATGACTATCTTACCCCCCCCCCCCCCCCCCCCCCCTTTTTTTTTTTTCCCCCCCCCCCCCCCCCCCCCCCCCCCCCCCCCCCCCCCACCCCCCCCACCCCATTTTTTTTTTTATTTTTTTTTTTTGGGGATTTAAATGGTCATGCATACTTTACAACTCTTTGATTTCTAACATTTATACATACAATTTTGAGGAACATACAAGGATTGGAACGGTCATACATACTTTACAAAACTGTGGTTTAATGTTTATACTTACAAAAACCTATGAACTCACCAACTTTATTTTGACACTTTTAAGCATGTTTTTCTCAGGTTAACAAGCTACTTGATATACTTGATGTGCATTAGAGTCTAGACTATTCAAGACTACATTCATGGATTTCTACAAAAAAAATCTTGTTGTATTATTTCAGTCTTACATCATTGATGCAAACTTTGGGACCAATTTTATAACAAATTCAGATTTTGGTTAAATCAATGGGATCACTTTTCAAACGACTCATTTAGAGGTCGTTCTCTCAATGGAGCTTATAAAGTGCTTATTTTCGCAAGGTGTCTTTATTAAAGTTGCTTAAAAACATGTTGTGAACAACTTTCGTGTTTTGTGTTTTGGCTAAAAACGACTTTTTAAAATCAGCACTTTTTGAGGACTTGGACTAAAAACGGGATTGTAGCTTTTTAGCTCATTTGCCATTCTAGTTTATTCTAGTTGCTTATTCTTACTCCTGAAGTGCTTATTAGGGTTAGGTAAACATCTGTTTTGGTTTATTTGCTTATTTCTCGTTTCATTGTGTTTTAGTGAGCTAGCAGTACTAACTTAAAGCTAGCAGTACTAACTCAAAGTTAGTACTGTTAGTTAAAAATGTTAGTACTGTTGTTAGTACTGCTGAGTTTCCTTGCTTAATTTAGCTTAATTGCTTTTTGAATTTGCTTATTTAGAGTTAGCTTAGCTTATTTGATTTGTCTTAAGTTTATTTGAGCTTATTTCTGTCTTAGAGTAAAAGTTTTAAGTGTTTGTTCCATTCCTAGCCTTTAAGCCTGCTCTAGCTTATTTTCCTTGCTTATCTTTGAGTGCATTTGCCTATTAGGTTTAGTGCCCAATATTATCCAAATCTTTGTCATTCAGTCATCAATCATCAATCCGTAATTCGATTTTCCATTCAAGCCTCGTTGGGACATAACGACCCGGAGACTCTCTATACTGCTTCCGGTTTCATTGATTTCGCGGATTTTGTTCCTTGATATATATTTATATTTGTTTACATTTATCTATGTATAAAGAGGGTTAAGTTTATGCGAGTCAATTTTTGGCGCCGTTGCCGGGGAGGCTGTGAAAACGATTATCGTTACGTTTGACAAATTGTTTTTGAATCTGTGAATATTTTTGTTTTATTAAAAAAAAGTACAAAAATATTTTCATTTTCTTTTAGTATAATTATCATTTAAAAAATTAAAAAAAAAGAAAACCAAAAAGATAAAAACATTGTCTTTAATTATCAATAAAATTCACAAATTGGTAAAATACCAAAATATAATATTCTCAACTGAGGTATTATCATAATAACTTCCGGTGAACTTGTTGGTTCCCAACTCGAACAAAAGATTTAAAAACTTGCCATTTGTGTCTCTTACGACGTACGGCTCACCTTGAAAAGTTAAACAAACTATAAAGTGGGTATAAGGAGGGTTGTTCCGAGGAACTACGACCCAAAAGGAGAAATAAGCTTCGCGCTATTCCTACTCCTCCGCTCACCTGTGCGTTTACCTTTTTGAGAGCTACCGTGAAGTAAGTAGATTATTTGGTTGAAGTTGTCCTATCTCATTGTCCGGTAAAATCAATTGTGAATAAATCATTAAAAAACCAAAAAAATTAGTGTAAATTTTCTTTTTAAAATTTCTATTTTTTTTGTGCATGCGCACTCGTTCTCAAACCCGTAGACGTCGACAACCACAAGTCCGACAAACTTCTGTTGAATCATCCAATCTTGAGAAACCTGATAATCCTCCCATAATTACTGATTGCGAGTTTTATACACGTAAAATATAATATAAAATAATATAATCCCGAGAGTAATTAAGAAAGTTACCAAGTTACCCTTGATAGGCGGTTGTGTTTTCGGGCAAGAAGCTTTTGGGACATTCTTAAAGCTTGCCACGTGAACGCCGGGGGACACTACGGTTCCAGATTACACCCTCTAAAAAAAAGATCTTCGTATTAAGGTTTTCTATTGAGCCCACGATCTCCAAGGATGCCCACGACTTTGTCACCTGATGTGAAATTTGTCAAGTCAAGGCAAATTTTCGCAACGTGATGAAATGCCTCAAAACTCTATCAGTTTGCGGAAATCTTTGTCATGTGGGGCATTGATTTTATGGGGGCCTTTCCCGTCTTCAAGAGGGAAACAAATATATAACTAGTGGCCATTTGATGATTTATCAATATGGGTTGAAGCAAAGCGCGCCCACCAATGACGCCCGATGTTGTCTTTTGCAAATTTCTTAAATCTCTCTCGGCTGATTCGGTGCCCTCGTGCAATCATAAGTGATCGCGCAAACCATTTTTGCAATGGACCTATTTGCAAAGGTCATGCTCTAAATACGGAGTCACTCATGTCTCTATACCCACGTATCATCCACCAAAAAGGCGTTGGACTAGTTGATGTATCCAATCATGGTTTGAAACGAATTTTGAATGGTACTGTCGGCAAAATTAAGTGCTTCCTTTGGTCGGATAAATTAGATGACGCACTTTGGGCTTTCCGCACGGCTTACAAAACACCCAATCGGATGTACTCAATACAGGTAGTGTACGGGAACATGTCAGCTTCCGACTGAGCTCGAGCACAAAGACTTACTGGCCCTTAAGCTACAACTTGATATCAGAATTCGCGGGGTGGGTGAATCACAGGAAAGTTCAGCTAAGAACGAACTTAATGAACTTCGTGATTCTTGCTACTGAGAATTCTTTATTGTACAAGGAGAAAATAAATGAGATCCTATGAACCAAGCCTAAAAACACCGTGTTTTCAACGTCGGGATCGGAGTCCTCCTCTTGAACTCTAGATTGAAGATTTTCTCGGGCAAGCTTAAGACCCGTTGGAGAGGACCATTCCATGTAACCCCAAGTTTTTCCATATGGCACTGTGAGTTATCTCCAAAACTCGTGCCAAATTTCAAAGTAAATAGTAATATGGTCACCGTTTTTTGATAGCACTCACTTTGGGGGGACGTACATAAGTGGTAGGCCCAGATCTCCAGGACATTTCCATGGACCAATAGATGCGGGACGGGTCAAGCATAGCGAGCCTTAAACAAGCACTTGTGGGAGGCACCACTCAATCCATGCTTATCCTGTATTGTGTAAAAATGAATAAGTGTTTTCTTGTTCAGTGTGGAGGCTCGCTCTTCCATTACCGTGTTTCGTGTTTGTGTTGTTAATAGTCCAGATTGCCGGATGGATGAAGATCTCGTGCTCTCAGATTTGCGTTCATACACAAGAGTTTCACATCCTCAGCTTCATTTTAGGGAATACATTTTCCTAATCTTAGCGGACTAACGTTTTATCTGTTGGCTCACTTAATAAACGGGCCTTATGATTTACGTAGGTCTCCTTATTCTTAACATCGAGGACGATTGGTTTTTGTTCTAGTATGGGGGGTTTTCGATTTGATTTTGCTCTGCAGCGTCGTTTGTTGTCATGTAATCCCGTTTTTACCACCAAATTCTTTGCAAAATCCAAAAAAAAATTAAAAAAAAATTTTAAAATTTTCAAAATAAAATAAGTGTTTTGTCACAGTTTCGACTTTCCTAATGGGTAGAATGAGAATAATTTTTGACTCGATCGGGCGTGTTGAGCCCTAGCTAGTTCATCAATTGTAGGCCCATAGCCTTTCTACGATTCTATTGCATTATCGATTTTTATAAGGTGAAGAAACATGAAGTGATACGATGTTAATATAAGTTTATGTGCCTGGAGCAAAGATTCTCTAAAACTTATATGGGTAAACTTGTGCTTTTTCTCCTTTAGGCTTCTAATCCACCTATCTTTACGTGTCTTTTTTTCAAAAAAAAATTCAACTAAGTCAACGATGTTTTTAGAAAAAGCTTCACCAAATTTGTAACTTGATTCTTTAAAGCGAAGTTTGTTTCTGTTCTTAGTAATTTGAAGTTAAAAAGCTCAATGTCAATTTTCATAGCATTCATGATTGAATATGGAGTGCCAAAATGCATGAATATTGAAATTATGCCAATGAAGCATACATTTGAGTATATGGAGAGCAGTTAAAAGATGTGTCGTGCTATCCCCTCGCTAAACACGAGGTGGGGTTCAAATAAGACATCTTTACTTCTCAGGAATTGGTGGGTTGTGATATCTCACCAGGGAATAGCGAGGTCTGGTGAGGGTCTTTTCAAACTAAGGACCCTATCCTTTAGCCTTATTAGGTAGAACAGGTGTGTTGATGTGATTTCCCACTACGCTAGCAACGGGGTGGGTTTTCAAACTAAGAACACCGGTCGTTGGTCGTGATATCCTACTAGGGAGCGAGGCCTAGGTAGGTGTTCAAACTAAAGCAAGTTTCCTAGCTTTAAGAAACTTAGGATTTTGATGATGAAGATGTTGCATAAAAAGGTCCTACAGTTAAATTTTCGTTCTTAATAATCAAGATTCAAGGTCCTAATAGTTGTTGCTTTGAGTCATGGATCATCTTGAAATTTACGACTTATGGAATAAGTTGATCTATGGTTGAGTTGAATGTGTTACACACATTTAAATCATATATCCATGTGGGAGTTAAAAGTCACAAGGCATAGTACGAGTGCTTAACATTTAGACTTATATTGGACAAATAATCTTGTTTAATTGCTTGGTTGGAGCTAGTGAAAAATCGAGACGATGAATTTATCCGTCCAAGTCTTCCGTAGGTTATTTATGGACGCTTCTCTTTTCTATGATCCCTGTTATTTATAAAATAAAGGAAAGTCGAACAGGCAGAGAGTGTCAAGGAAAAAGAAAAGGGGAATCAAAAAATATTAGGGATTGTTAGTGTATAGATAAAAAATGGTGGGAAAACGGGACTTGTCAAAGTTATTGATTCTTTAGTTCCACTTGACAAACACTTTGCTACTTTTCGAGGTAATTAGTCGAGGGGGTTCGAGATTCTTTAGTTTTTCGAGTGTTTGCTTCATAACATTGCGTGAGGACAACGGCATGTAACCTTAGTATGGGGGGGGATTTTCGGTATGTTCTTAAATCTACACATACCTTTTTCCTATTAAAATCGGACATAAATGGACGACAAAACGTCCAAAAAGGACATGTATTGTATGTTTGTATTTGTATTGTGAAGGAACGGATATTAAAAAAGAAAGTCCAAAAACAACCAAACAAGCACGGGATGCAAGCAAAGTCAGTCAAAGTCAAAACCCTCTCAAAACCCACACAACCCCTTTCAGCCAAATGGAATAAAATACAACTTAAGAAATAAAATTGCCACCTCAAGTTGTATTACAAAAGTAAAAGACAAGGGTCGAAATGCAAACCAGAGGCGAAGTTTGCAAGAAAAGTATATAGAAATGAGGGCCAATAGTGTCAACCTAACCATACTCCATCTTTCCCGCCACAAACTAGGTACAGCTAAGGGATGTTCCTTCACCATTACCTCTTACCCTGCAAACCACTCAAACACCCTAGATAAATCATTTCAACCACTCTACTACCCCCCCCCCCCACATACGAATAATTGCCATGTGGCAAATCCTCACCATTTCCTAAGTAATTTCGAATGGCGTGATTGGACTCAAAAGAAGCACAAAAGAAATTGAAGGCTGGGATTCGTCTTAGAATCACCTCACACAACAAAAACACCTAATGAAGCTCTCACAAAAGAAACACATCCTGGAAGACCAAGAGGAGAAGACTTCGGCTATAAATAGAGCCTTTTGTAAGCCTTTGAGGAAGTAGTGAATCTTAGAATATCTTAGCTTAAATTTTCAATATACACTCAACTTATTGTAGTTTTTTAAAGTCGTTTAACAGCTTTTTTTCTGAGATTTGTTCACTTTCAAGTTTTAATGCAAATTTGAGGTTTTAAGTCAATTTACAATTTCGAGTGTTAAGCTTCTTAATTGTGTTGTTTTGTGTTCAAAAAGCTCTCAATGCATCTTATTTATAAGCTGCTTTAATTAAGTAACTTTAAAAAGTTAAGTAGTTAAGAGAAAATCACAAAAATCACTCTCAAACACACCACAGCTTACTTTATGGATGATAAGCCAGTTCTGGATGGGCTTATGGACACTACTAGCTTGTGTTATGCAAGCTAGAGCTTGTAGATTCTTTGATTGACCTTGCTTTGAGCAAGGGAATTGTAAGTCTATCTTTTTCTTACTTTTCTTATTTACTGCAGAATTGCTTATAGTGCTTAGTTGTTACCTATATTTGCTTATTTATGCTTTATCATGATGTCTAGTGCTTATCCTGCTTAGTTGTTAGTTTGAAAATAGTTTGTGTTACTTTCCAAGTTAGTACTGGTAGTATGCTTAGTTAAAACTGTTAGATTGATTCAGCTTATTTAAGTGCTTATTCTTGATTGAAGTCTGCTTATAAATGTCTTATTTTGTTATTTGATAATCTGTTTTTAATAAATTAGGATCAAATCAGCTTAATATAAAAAGAAAAATGATTTTTGAAAACTTTCAGGGGTATTTTCAACTAGCAGTACTAACCCATAGTTAGTACTGCTAGTTCTCTTTTGGAACTTTTAAAGCTAGCAGTACTAACTCCAAGTTAGTACTGTTAGTTAAAACTGTTAGTACTGGTGGTTCATTTTAGCTTATCAGCTTATTATTTCTGCTTATTTAAGATTTCCTTAGCTTTTTAGAGTAGATTAAACCAGGTTCCCGGTACGTCTTTAGGAGAGTAGCTTATTTAGCTTACTTCGCCTTTTCAAAGCAATTTTTAAGTAGTTGTACAGATTGTAGGTTTTTAGCTTATTTGCCATTTTAGTTTAATTAGTTGCATATTTTCTATGACTGTTGTGCTTATTAGGGTTAGTTAAATATCTGTTTTAGCTTATTTGCTTATTTCTTGTTTCATTGTGTTTTGTTAAAGCTAGCAGTACTAACCTTAAGCAACCAGTACTAACTTAAAGCTAGCAGTACTAACTCCAAGTTAGTACTGTTAGTTAATACTGTTAGTACTGTTGTTAGTACTGCTGAGTTTTTCTTGCTTAATTTAGCTTAAGTGCTTTTAGAATTTGACTTATTTAGAGTTAGCTTAGATTATTTGATTTGTCTTAAGCTTATGTGTGTTCTTAAGTTTTTTATAAAGTTTTAAGTGTTTTTACCATCTAGCTTTTCTAGAGATCCATACTAAAATTCTGGTCTTCATCACTCCTAAGGTGAGTTTATAGCCCCACCTTTTCTCATTTAATGGTTTTCATAACTACTTTCATGAACTGTATTTGCATTTGATATGCGTTATTGTCAAGGTTTCAGTGTCATGAGCTCAATGCGGTAATGTTGAATGATACTATGAAATACTGTCACTGGCTGATCTTAAACCTTGTGGTCCACTACTACTTGATTTATCGAGATCACTTTGAAATGCTGTAGCGCTGCTTTTCTTACTGAAATATTTACTTGAATTATTTCAATACTGTTTTTACTTAAACCTATGAATTCACCAACATTATTCTTGACGTTTTTGCATGTATTTTCTCAGGTTATTATATTGCTAGCTGGGCATTGGGAGCGCTCGAGTCGCGCGGATATCAAAACTTTAAAGACTTGGTTTTTCTTCACATTTGACGACCATTTATTATTAAAATATACAAAGGAGTCATGTTTAAACTCTTGTAACTTTTGTTAAAAAGGAATTAATGGGACCTAAATTTACTCTGATATTTATTAAATCGAATGTGACATTTTATTAAACGTCTCTTTTGAGGTCGTTTTCTGTAACTTGTGTGTATGAACTATGAAGTAGCACCCCAAAGTGGTATTCCGCTGCGTTGTGATTTTATGGGGGTGTTACAATAACTAGGGTAATCATCAATTCCAGTATCAAGATCCTTATCCCTAGTTCTAAATTCCTCAATTACCTCACCTTCCTCAATGGTGGGCATTAAATCATTACCTTGATTTCTCTTAAGCTCAAATGGTTCATTTAGATCATTTAGTTCGATGTAATCTTTATTCAAAGGGTCTAATGATCTATTAATCACCAAAGTCTCTCCCATTAGCCTAGCTTCTAAATCAAGCTCCATTCTTTCTCTTAAACTTAGAATGCAGACCCTCTTAATTAAACTACTAACAGGTTTAACACTTTTGAGAATAATCCTTTCTTCCCCAACTCTTAAAGTAATCTTTCTCTTTTATACATCAATTTTAGCACGGGCGGTAGACAAAAATGGTCTTCCGAGGATCAAGGGCACTTTGATATCCTCGGGCATATCTAGAATTATAAAGTCTACAGGGAAAGTAAATTTACCAATTTCTACTAGTAAGTTTTTAGCTATTCCTTTTGGATATTTCACTGTCCTGTCTGCTAATTCAACTATCAACTTAGTGTAAGCTAATATGTCTAGTCCTAAGTTAAGGTAGGTCAAGAGAGGCATAACACTAACGCTAGCTCGTAAGTCAACAAGGGCATTATCAAAGCATACATTGTTAATAAAGCAAGATAAAGTGAAACTCCATAGGTCTTTCTCCTTTTTGGGTGTTGAGTTATTGATATGTGAAGCTTCAGAGTAAGCTTTCGAGAATTGTGGTCCATATGATCCCTTCTTTTCTTCACACCAGTAACTATTCAAACGACTTGGAAATGGAATCGTAGTTTGTCTTGGCTCGTACATCAGTGTACGGTTCTGTCCAGTGGATATGACGTATTAGGAGGATCTAATACGGCGTATCGGGTATGAATCAGCTT
>BQNB010118337.1:0-21010 GCA_026074375.1 Tanacetum coccineum | reverse complement strand
CGTGTGGCATGCTTTAGACCTTCATTTCGAGCTCGTGGGGGATTTCGATATGATTTGTTTGACTATTCGTTTCGTTCACCTCTTATGATATCTGAAATCTTTGCTACCAGGGTATGGTGATTCCATTTCGTTTACTTTATGTATTTGATCTATCCGTTTGTTTATATATATATATATCTGTTCACTGAGCTTTAGCTCAGCCGTATTTCTTTTCTCCGCTGTAGGTAATAAGAGGGAAGCTGGGTTATAAGTGCAGAATGCTTAGGAGCTCATATTGGACCATCTTGAGAAACTGGCATACCAGATCTATACTAGAATTTGTTTAGCTACGGGATTTCGGATTTACATGTTCGTTTAGGAATTTTGCCAAACCATTGTACTAGTAAGTCTTCCGTATGCGTTTGTGTTGATGCCATAAGTGTGACATTTGACCCATTCTTGGGTGGGTGTTACAATTATGGTATCAAAGCTCTAGGTTCGTCCTGTAGAACTTAGGTTATGACCTATGAGGATTGGGTAGACATTTAGGCTTCATCGCATTCTTTCAAATTTCGATCTTAATCTCTGACTTGACTTTGTTGACTCATTTGTCATTCGTTTAGATGCCTCTTCATCCGTTTTGGAAACTCCTTCGTCCGATTTGAAAACTCTTTTGTCTGTTTTAGGAACTCTTATATGTATGATCGTTAAGTGTTTGTTTATTTGGTACTGGTTCGACGCATTCTGTGGTTCCTCTTAGATTTGCTAAACATCTTAAAGTTCCATTTACACTATTAGAACATGCCTTATTTCTTTCTATGCATATGAGAAATATTATGGTTATTAGTCATGATTTTAGGCGTTGTCCGTTACGTGTTGATGATAAGATTCATTCTGTTAATTGTTTCCTTTGGAAAGGAGTGATTTCGATATTATTTTTGGTATGGATTAGTTGACTGAGCATCGTGCTATGGTATGTGCTATTTTACACATACCTTTTGCCTTATTAAACGAACCCAAAAGACCAAAAACATAATAAAAATAGCAAATATATGCTTGTTTTTGTGTTTGTGTATGTGTAGGTGTGGATATTAAATAAATGGACAAAATCAAAGCAAAAACAGACAAAGCCGGACACGAGAAAGAAAGAGTGCATAAGAGCCGAGAAGTTTTCTAGGAATTGGTCAACAAAAAGTCACCTAAGGTCAACCATGGTCAACCCATAAAATGACAAAACCTTCAAATTACCAAAAAGACCCTTATTGTTAAATCTTTTTCACCAATAAACCCTAAACTAATAACACCGTTAGTCCTTTTATATTAAAATACTAACGATCGTTAAGTCTTATTATAAACCCAAAAACTATTTAACCAAACCCTAGGTCCATTTTCGAGCCCAAAAACAAATAAACTTGGCCCGAATAGTAGCCCGAACCCAAATGTTATACCTAGTTCAAAGTCAAACACGAGTCAACACCCCCAAATTGAATCACTGTTCATCTTTATTACATTTCCCTCCCTTACTTACACATACATACACACACAGGTAAAATCAATTTACCCGAATCCCTCATCAAACCTACACTCTCATATGCTTCTAGAAGACCCTGCCACGTCTGACAACAATGATACGTTGGTGATCCCCAAGCAGATGATTGGTTGAAGTGACAGGACATCAAATCAAAGGCTCAGATCATAAGATGGGTGACAGTTATTAATGGAAGGTTAGGATTAAAGATCAAGATGCTCCTGAGAGCTTGGAAGCTTCTTCATTCAGCTATAAATAGTAGATGAACCACACAGTTTAACAACAACTAGGAGTAGGAGTAGCTTTAGTGTAGTCTTAGTGTAGCTTATGCAATTTTAGCTTAATATAACATTTTTAATTCTGATTTCAATTGATGTAATTTCTTTTCAAGTATTGTAATCAACTTTTAGTTTTAATAAAATTTAGTTTTCTCTTATATCTTGTTAAATTCAGTTTTACTTTATATTTAGCATCTTATGTTTTAAAAAGTATAATAAGCTCCTTATAAGCTCTTTTAAGCTACTCTAGTATGTTTACACTCAGTTAAGCTCACAAAAGCTTAACTGAGCTTGTTGTTACTTTAATTCCTCTCCACATTTTACCTTAGCTTTAATTGGATGATGAACCAATCCTAGAAGGGTTCATGGACAATACCAGCTTATCCATGATAAGCTGGAGCTTAGTAGATAAGTTTTTTGAGCAAATTTTCATCCTTGTTTAAGCAAGGGATTCAGTAAGTTTTTCATTTTCCTTTTATAGCTTCATACTTTGCTTATTAGCTAAATCTGGTTATTATTTGCTTTTTGTTGTTGAATTCTACTTAATGTTGCTTAATATAGATGTTTAATGATTGTTTAGTCATAAGATAGATAAAATATCATTGTTTGCAAGTTTATTCTATAAAACAGTTAAAAACCAAAAATAGTGGCATAATATTTTAGCTTATTGTTCATGCTTATTTGATTGGGAAAAGTTTTTCACTAGGTCTGTTTATAGCTTTGTATAATCTGGTATTTGCAATTTGTGAATTAATTCTGAATTTCATAAGCTTAAAATAAGTTTAAAATCTTTAAAGGAGTGTTTGGCACAAGGCAGCATTAACTTGAGTTAATGCTGCCAAGGCAAATTGGTTCTTTGGATTGACTTTAAATTTCATTTTTAGGTTTAGAAATTCAGGATTTAAGGCAAATCTTAGGTTTGATCAAGATTTTAATCATGTTAGAGAGTAGTAATTAATATCCATTAGTATAAGTTCTGTTTCTATTGCATTTTTAGCTTAAGTTTGTTTTAGCTGTTTCTATTCATCAAAGTGCTTTTGCTTGAGTGTCTAATTAGTATAGAAAATAGTCTTTAGTTCTGCATGATTAGCTTTTATGTTTTGTGTCAAATGCACCAGATAGTAAAATAGCCTTAAGTTCATTTCATAGCTCAAAATTTAAGTAGTTAAGATGGAAATTAGCTTTTAAAACTTATTGCACAGTTAGTATTTAGGCCATTCTAGAGTAGTTAGGGCTTATTTTTGTTCTAACAGCTTATTTAGTAATCTGTTTTAGGTCTGCACTTTAGCAATTTTTCATTTTCATTAAGTTTTAAAAACCAAAAATAATTGTATCATTCTGTCTGCAACTGCCCTTTTTCAAAAGCTTTTTCTTTACTTATTTATATTTCAAAATGCTTTTTGATTAATGAACTAGATAGTTTTAAGTGCATGCTTTTTGGTTTTATAGGTCACATGGTCATAAGGTTCTGATTTCATGCTTTAAAATAAGCTCAAAAGCACCCTATTAGGCTGTTTGATCAGCAGGTTTTTGCCTTATAGCTTATTTGCTTCTTTGAGTTTTTAGCTTATTAGGTGTACTTAATTTGAACTTAGGCTTGCTTATTAGAGTCTAGGAATAGTTAAGTTTTCAGCTTATTAGATTTTTCTTGCTAATTTTTTCCTAGTTTCCTATTAAATCAGGTCGTATAAAGTACTGAGTTACTTTAATTTTGATTAACATTGAATATCAATTCTTATAGTAGTTAACATCGTTACTATCGTTGGGCTGTTATATTAAGAGGTCATGACATGACGTTACGAGGAGTTAGGTCACTGTAAATCGGAAATCAACAAATCGTCGATACGCCATCGAAAGATGGCCTCATATGAATTCCCTAGTAATATAGACTTGTAACCATCATATTCTTATATAGCATAATCACCGACTTATGTGTTTAGTAAAATAAATATTTATAAAGAGAAAAGTTTATAAATATTCTTTTCGTTTAAAAATTGAACCTAATTTGAGTCGTTTTAACGCACGTTGATGTGTTTCTTACGTTCCACGTCTCGTAGTAAGATGAGCGATCTAATTAATTTCTTTTTCAAGTTTTTAAGATTCTGCGATGAATAGTAATTTTACTGTTCACAACAGCTTATTTGTCTGTTTTTGCTTCTAATTAGCGTAAACTTGTAATCGGTAATTACTATTCGTCTTTAATCCGATTTAGTGATTCCTTTCGAGTACGTTTTTGTTATTTAAAGACGTATTATATTTTAAAAATAAGGTCCATGATGAATAGTGCTTTTTACTGTTCATAGTTTATAAAATTATCTTTTATAAGTTTTAATTATCAAAAATGCGTTAGTTTATTGTTTTTGTTCTAGTTTTTAGCGTTTTTCGAGTACGATCTCGTAATTAAAAGTTATATCATATTTTAGGATGTTTTAAAAAAAAAAAATTGCTGTTAATGAATAGTAACTTTTTTATAATAGTTTTATAGAAAGTATTTATAGTCGTAAACTTGTTTTTAAGTATCTTTTTCGTATTATAGATCGGTTTTTCGAGTTTATTATCATTCGGGAATCGTCAAGAGGACGTATCTTTTATTATTTATATTATTCAAAACTACTGTCAAATTCGAGATTACCACACCCATAAGTATTTATATGTTTAACTTTATAAAAACCTTGTTTTTATGTATTATTAACTTAGTAGTTTACTATAAAAACTCTTAAAAACACTTTTGACACTTGTGGTACTTATAATAAAGTCCAATATCATCCCTAGTCCTTGTAAATTCATTGTAACAGTTTAACCTTTTACTTTCAATATTTTCACAAGTGAAAGATTAAGATAACCTTATAACCCTTATTTTAACTTAAACATTTTCATACTTAATCATAGGTTTACACATACTTTTATTTTACTTTTCCATGATATATAGGACCATTATGACATAGAATAAGTGCATATAATCATAAAATAAATAATAACTCATTTACAATTAAAAGTCTAGTTGGTGATTATGGCTATATTTAACATGTAACACATAAAATCATAATAAATAAAAGTATAAAGGAATTAAGAAAACCTTAGTGATGATGTAAGAGATGATAAACAAGTTCTAAACCCGTGTTTAGATTCAAAACCAAAGCTTACAAACTTATAAACCCTAGATTAGGTTTTCCAAATCCCTAATCTTTACTTTTTCTTCTTAATACTTGCAAATGATGAACCAATGCTTGAAAACACCTTAGAATACCTTAAGATTGATGTGTAAAGGGTTGTATAATCTTAGAAAATCAAAGTATGGATTGTGTTACAAAGGGGTTTTGTGCCGTGGGTTTTGGGACAAAGAAAGGAAGAAAGAAATGAATTTTGCATGTAAAGATTTTAAGTAAAGTTTACTTATGCATGCATGGGTATTTATAGTGAAAATATCTCTCCCTAACTTAACCTGGTTACTTTTCTTAACCCTCGCTTAAGGTTTAACAAGTCAAGTTGATAAAGGTGTAAGAGTACTTTCCTTTAATATCTAGATATTATGCAAAGTGATGAATACTTGGTTCTATCCTCTAATTTTCGGCATAATACATATATATGTGATGTTATATTTATTATTTTGAGTATTGGGTATAATCGTGGGTATTCGTTTAGGCGTAGTTAGGTTTTGGAACTTCCGGGTATGCCTAAACGCATTTTATCGCGAAACGTAAGCATTTTACGTAGCCAATAAAAATAAGATGAACAAAGTTATTAATTATCCTCATAATAATCATATAACACTTGCTTGATGTAAACATTTAATTGTTTATATGCCGTTTACATTGTTTGATCATTTTCAGTTTACGGATTTAAACTTAAGTTTTGGTTTAAGAGCAAACGCGTAAAACCCTAAAAATAAATTATGAATTACATAATGTCATACAATGACCTAAAATACGAGGTGTTATACCTTATTAGGCTGTTTGATTAGCAGGTTTTTGCCTTATAGCTTATCTGTTTTTTTCAAGATTTTCTACTTCTTTTCCTTGCTTATTTAGTTCTTATTTGCTTATTAGGTTAGTCTTAAGCTAGTCTAGCTTATTTTGCTTAGGTTAAAGCTTATTTGAGTTTTATTTTTAGGATTCCTAGTTTAAAATTTTAGTTTAAAAAGCCTTTAGTGATTCTGTCAATTCTTGCTTAAGTTAGCTTAATCTGTCTGCTTATTTTTGTGTGCATTTGCTTATTAGGTGTAGTTCAGGCCCCTTATAGCTTATGTAGTTTAGGGTGTAGCTTATTTCAGCTTTTTGGGCTTAATTAGTTTGAGCATTTTTAGTGAAAATCATTTTTAGCTTTTCTGTCACCTAAGTCTGCTTATTTCCTAGCTTATTAGTGCCTTTCAAAAAAATATTGTCTTTATTAAAAATGTCCCATTTTAGCTTATTTATAAGTCCCTTTTCAAAATTTTTACAAAATAAAAAAAAATGGGGAAAGGGGAAGTCTGGGGTGAGCAAGGCTCGAACCTTTGAAAAATTTTTACAAAATAAAAAAAAATGGGGAAAGGGGAAGTCTGAGGTGAGCAAGGCTCGAACCCCAGACCTATACCCTCTCAACCCATCCATTCACACAACACACTCAAACCAACTGCCCTTGTGTCTTTTTCAGTTTATTCTTGCATAATTAATCTTTTATAGTCTTTTTAGCCTTTTAGGCTTATAAGCTCTTTTCTGCTTATAACAGCTTATTTAGATAAGCGGTTTTCTCACTTTTATTTTTCTTAAAACCAGCATTATTTAAGCTACTTTTTTGCATTTTTTCAGATTTTTCCCAATTTGTTTACTATTTTTAATTAATTTTTCTTTTCAAATCAGTAATAAATTCATAAAAAATAAAATCAAAATCAAAAAAATAAAATTCTTTTTTTTAAATTTTTGTTTATCATGTAGGACCTAGGAAAAATATATTTGCTTTCGTAGGGTTAAAATTTTAGATTTTGATTTTTTTTAAAGAACGGGATTTAATCCCGTTCTTGTTTTCTTCGCGTTTTTAACTTTAAATGCTTCCGTTTTTTGTCTAGTTTTCTTTATTCTTACTTTCTAGTCAATTAAGATTAGGAAAAGTTAAAAAAATTAATTTAGGATTAAATTTTGATAATTTAGGTTTTAAATGTCGTGTTTTTAAATCCAGTTTACGTTTTAATGCTTACGTGTTTAAGTTTCATTTCTTGTTTACTTGTTTTCGTGCATTTATCTACTTGTCATTTATATTTGGTAGGATTTAGAAAACCCAAATCAAAAATTATTTGAAACTATTCAAAACGCGGGATCACGGACTTAACCAATTTTTAATTCACGCTTCGTCGAGGGAAAATGACCCGGGAGGTTTTTGAGACAACTTTGGTTAAAAGTTTGTTTCTAGAACCCGACGGAAAATACTTACTATAATATTATTTGATATAACCCTTATATATTATATATATAGTGTGTTCGGAGTGTATCAAATTTTTGGCGCTGTTGCCGGGGAAGTGTGTTACGATTATCGTGTTTCGTTCGAAGATTAGTGTTTTTGAAGAACCTTCCTCGTGAAGTTATTTTCCGTTTGTGAATATTTTACACTTCTATTTTCTTTTATTTTAATATAAAAATAACCATTTGTTAATCGTTGTTACGGCTCACCTTTAGATTACGTGCTATAAGGAAAGTTTAAGGCGGGTTTGATCAACATCACCCAAAAGGAGAAGGGTTATTCTAAATAGCGCCTCGCGCTTACCAACTCCTCCGCTTTCTTGTACGTATTTTTAGAGAGCTACCGTGCACGTTTAATTTTCGGTTACCAAAAATATTTTTTATTTTAATTCCTTTTCTTATGAATTATTTTCAAAAGCCCAAAAATATTCTCCGTTACCTCTTATCCGTTTAATTCTTTCTTCTTATCCTCTATATTGTTTAATTCTTTCTTATGACGTCATTTAACCAACGTGAGTGTACGGGGTGTGGACAACCATGTGATGGCTTTTATTGTTATCTATGTACATGTTCGCAGTGTGGTGTTAATCTTCTACTTGGAACTTGTTTAAATTGCACTTATGGTGATGAAAAGCCAGTCACTTGTTGTGGGTGTGAAGGCCCGTTAAAAGGAGGATTTTGTTCATTTTGCGCTTCAAGAGATGGAAATTCATTCGATTATAATCCAAATCCGAATTCTTTCAATAAATCTCAAAATTTTTCCGACTACCCTCCACAACCCCAGTACGAGATGAATATTTGTGAGTTATGTGGAAACGATGCTCATTATGATTACGATTGTTCGCCTCAAGTTCCGTTTGTTTACAATCAGAACCCGTGCTTCGATCAAAACTTCGATAATAATTTTCCACAAACTTCACCAAGTTTTCCACAACAATATCTTTGTTGTGAGAACTGCGAGGGTTCTCACGCGACTTTTCAGTGTCAACCGATGAACCAAAATTGATCTAATTCTAATTCTTCCGGTTTTGACCAATTTCTACCCCCGCAGTATCCCATCATTCATCATTCTCCTCAAGAAACAAGTGAAAAAGTGTTACAAGCTATAGAAAACTTAATGGAAACCATTCAAGCCTTTTTAAAGGAGTATGATCATATACCTCCTGAAGAAAAGTGCATGGCCTTATTGCTAGCTAAGGAGAGATTTCTTAAAATTAAGCAAGTTGTGGAAGAAGAGCAGAATCAACCTGAAGTTATGCAAGAATTGCTACTTAAGCTTATGAAAGATTTGCAAATTTTCAAGGGAATTCAATCAAAACAGGCAGAGCAGGAGGAGCCGGCAGCCCAAAATTTTCTTATAAATTTGAATTTTACTATGGCTGATGATGATGAGTATACTGTTATATATAGAAAGCCTAAAAAAATCACACCAGACTTACCGATCAAGGAGCCTGATAACTCTCTAAGTATGGGGGACGAGTATCTTAACACTATTTCGGAAACGGAAAAGACTAGTGTTGAGAACCTTGTCCCAATCCCAAGTGAGTTTAAGGGCATTTTCAAAGATATTTGTGATGTACCGTCTTGTGATTATTTTGATGTTGAATGTGGACTTATTAACTCTTTGCTTAGTCGAGATAGTTCGATCACATCTCCTAAGATTGATTTTCTTCCCGAGGAGTTCGTCGGTGAACTCGATTTTATTGATCCAATTTTACCAGGAATTGATGAAGACAATTTTGATGAAGAAGATTTTGATGAAGAAGAAGGAGAAAATGACAATGATATTCTTCAAATAGAGGACAAGATTCTTCGTGAGAAATTATTAAATGTCAATCTTCTCATTGATAAGATCGAAGCGTTGAAACTCACTCCTTCTATTCCTTTTGTTCTTGAAAATCCCTCTTCTTCTATTCTAGTTGTGGATAGTGACTTTCTTGTAGAGGAGGTTGATACATTTCTTATTTTAGAAGACTCGATACCTTCGGGTATTGAGAGCGATTTAGACTCGGAAGGGGATATTGTTTTTCTTAATAACTTACTTCACGAAGATCCGATTCCTGAGTATGAGCGTTTTACCTTCGACATTGAGCCCGATGCACCCGTGATAAACAATTTTTATGAGCTTAATGAAGATGACGATTCCTTTACATTTGTCATTCAGACTTTTCTCCTGTTTCTCACCTACCCTGTGGATTATCCTTTACTTCTCTCTACCGGGAGTAAAGACACCATTTTTGACCCTGGCATCTCCACTTAGAGCTGATGGCATCTCATCGGGATGGAACTTTCATGTGCTTTAATGTTTATCCAAACATTTATGAAAGCCCGATTGAGATTTTCTTTTCCATTTTGCTTCCCCATGGACCAATGAATTCGGGGTCGAGTCAAGCTATGTGACTCGGTTACCAAAAACAAAGCGCTTTGTGGGAGGAACCCCATGCTTATCCTTCTTTCTTCTTTCTTATGTCTATTGTGATGTGAGGAGGCTTGTACTCTTCCGATTCTTGTTGTTTGTGCTTGTGATTTTTTGTAGGATTGATCCTAATTTTCTGAAGACTCTCGTGTTCGGTGTTGTGTCCCGGTTCACTCGAGCTTCCTAGCCTTTGCTTGCCATTAGTTTGGGGAAATCCGATATCCTAAGATTATTATCGACTAACATTTATCTTTTAGCATACTTGATAAACAGCTTGAGATTTTTGTGATACTTTCTCCACGCTTAGATTATGCATTCGACTTTTTAAGTTATAGTCTGGGGTTTTTAAGTCTTAGGCTAGGAAACATTGAGGACAATATTTAATTTTAGTATGGGATAGTATATCTTTGATATGATCTTACCTACCTTTGCCCGTTGTTCTCACGTACCCCGTTTTCCCGCAAATATTTTTAAAAAAATTTAAAAATTTTAAAAATTATAGTATTATATAAATAAAATATAGTATATAAATATATATATAATTATATTGGTTTCCCCTTTTCACACTTGGAAGTATTTTTTGCATTTGCCTTTTTCATTCCTAAGTGTGGGGGTAAAACCCGACATTTTTGAACATTGAGGCCAATGTTCCATTCTAAGTGTGGGGGGATTTCTATCAAAATGTGATCATACCTGTGCCTATATGTGTTCCCACGCAACCCCGTTTTTGACCAAAAATTTTAAAATTTTTTATTGTTTTATATGATTATATATATATAGACAAATAATAAACAAAATGATAAAAATATAAAAAATATTAAGTAATAAGTAGGCCCCGTAGAACTTGGAAGCTTTTGACCTGATTGAGTTGTAAACTCTAGCTTTCCCCTTAGCTTTTGAGACTAAGCGTTTGCTAAACTTTAAAATTTTGCAAAGAAAACGAAAAATTAATAGAGTTAAATATAGAGTTTGATGTCTACAAGCGTGATTCGTTGGGAATATCTTTAGAGCTCATAAGATAAATGTGCCTGTTTTTGCTTCCTACCAAGCTTACTAAACGCTAATAGTAATTGTTGAATAAAAATAAAGTTGCTTTAGGTTTTAACGATTCTTAGTTTATAATCACTTCGTAAGATTCCATCTGTGAAATTAAGGTACACATCGAGTTTTGTCATTGTTGTAGGGAAATAGACTCTTGTGACCATGGTCGGCTCGCAAATACCGATGTGGAGTTTTGTTAAATAGACCACAGGACTTGAAATTTGGCTAATAAATAAAAATGTTATGTAATAAACCAGAGAAGGACCGAATAAGACTTCTGGATCATGGTCCGCTCGCATACTGATGTACAATCGTTTAAAGGGAGGAGGTAATAATAATTAAACTGTGGGCTGAAAAATTTACTTGCACTCTTTGCCGGCTCACAACCGATGTATGCTTTCTCAATAAACACATAGTAAATACTCCATGACGGTGGAAAAAAGTTTGTTGCATCTTGCCGGCCTCACAACAGATGTTGCAGTCCTTCTAAAAAGGTCAGGAAATTACCGAGGTCATGAAATATGTTTGCTGCAATCTTGCCGGCACCACAACCGATGTTGCAGCTTCTAGAGACCGAGGTTTAATAATTTTTGCTATAATAACATAAGTATTAAAGCCAAATTATGACTCCGGGTATCTAAATAAAGCCTCCGCTCATGGACTCGTAGTTAGTTGTTGTGGATGAAATAAAAAGGATAACACCAAAACTCATGCGAAATTAGAACCTTAATATGGACCTTATTATCACCATATCGTCTCTTTAGGAAATGATTTCAAACTAATTGTGGTCTAAACCGGGCACCTTTATGATAATAAGGACATAATTTATTTGTCACCAGTAACAAAAAAATCCTTAGAGGAAATTAGGAATAATGTGAGCGAAAAGTTAAAGTTTATACTTACACAATTAGCATTTATGAGTAGTGTTAGCATCTAATCTTATATTTAATTGTGATTTCGTTTTAAGCTTAGTTTGGGGATTGTGAAAATCAAGGATGACGAACTCCCGTTCTTTAAGCCTTTTTAATAATGTTATTTAATTGTTATCTTGTTGAATAAGTGGTTAAAACGGGGGCGCTTTTGAAATAAATGATTTTTGAACCTTCTTAATGGACCTTTTCTGTTCTTGTTTGATTGCGAGGGGTCATAATTTAAAAGGGGATTTAATTATTATATCAAGGCGTGATTTAATTTACATTGCGTGTGGACAAGTAATGAGGTGTATAGTGTGGGAAAATTTTGATAATGCTGCTGAAAACACACATCATATGTTACCAACCAAAAAATGCTAATAAACGGACTAATAACACTAAAATATGGATAAAAATGTGCAAATATATTTTTATTGTGTTTTTATGTCTTACAGGTACAAGGGATTGAAAATAAAGCAAAAACGGTGATTTTGGGTAAAGATTTGAAGACGTTTACGTGTTTTTCGAGATTAAGACGAAGTCGTTAATATTTCCTGAGCATGCCATTGGAAAGAGCACAAAAATTCGAGTCAAACGGTGCCTTCATCTTTTATTGGGCCGGCTCGACACCATTTATATAGGTCAGAAACCGATCCATATATAATGAGGCTTAACAATTAGAAAGACAAACCAGACACTAACATGCCATTGTCCAATCCCGGACCCACAAAGTAGTCCAAATCTGAGTACTAATTTATAAAAGAAAAGGGAGCAGATTCACGAGGGATATACACATATTATATCTATCACTAAAGTTTTCTTTCGTTTTCATTTTTTCTGCTCGTAGATTTAGAGTAGTAGTAGGGTAAGTAGTACATTAGAGTGGATATGATAGATGGAGAAAAGAAAATAGCAAATCTGGGCGCTCATCTTCACTTTTTTTTTCATTTTATTACTAGTTCACTTTTTGGTTATGTAATCAAATGCTTTAATAATAGTTTCTAAATCATCTTTTCTGTCAGTTCAAATATGAAATGGATCCCATCATTAGTCTTTTTAACAAGTTGTTTGAAAACCCGCGCGTTGCGGCGAGAGCATTGTGTCAATACTAATTCTTATCCTATGACAATTTTCGTGTATGGTAATGAAATAATGATGGTGACAGCAATAAATGCTAAAGGACTCTTGCTTACCTCCACCTTTTACTAAAAGGATAATACCATATAAAGATAATACATTACTTTTACTCTATGGGAGATTTAAACTTGTTTCTTATATGATGGTTGTGAGCCCGTTAACTTTTCCAGAATATCAAAACCATTTTGGGACTTTTATAAAAATTGTAATCAACATTTAATGTACACATAAAGCAAATAATCAAACTTTGCGAGTTCTATTTTACTCACATCATATGCTTATTGATAGACTATGCTTTTGCTAGATCAATTCACTCACAACTATCATTAATGTACAAAAAATTGTCGGCAAGTATAGTATGGTAACAATCATTTGGCCTTTATAGCCCTAACACGAATAGCTCTTCTAGGCAGGATGCAAAGCGACATGTATCTATTGTCTCATAAAAGAAACGCATCTACTGTAGCAACTTTCATGTCATTTTGTTTATAGCAGGTGCAAATCACCACTGCATGTATAAATAGAAAGTCAATTAATTCAGAATATAGAATATTGGATTCAACATAATTTCTTTAGGATGAAAATTAATAGGAATGTCATGTGTCAACACAATAAGCTCATTTTCACTCGGCTGCTTAATTGGTATCACACAAATGTGTCCGAATTAGGAATAACATGCGGAGGTCTATTTGTACTTATTGCTATTGTTTTATAATTGTAGGATAAAATGACTATTAAGAAGAGTTATACAACAGAAAACCATACCTTTTGATGACTAAAACATAAAGTAAAAAGTGTTGATGACAGAAAACATACCTTTTGACATGCTTGGGTTTATAGAAGGTAAGCCTCTTTGTTAAGAGCTTGTAACACATTGTGGTGATCTAAAAATTGAGGGCAGTGTAGTCTAGATAATTTAGTTTATCTACATCGTTCATTATGGAGAAACCATATGATGTGGTCCATGTGTATAGTGCACTTGACACAGCAGGAAAAATTAGCCTCTCGATTCCTAAATCCATGAAGTTCTTGAAAAGAAAGAAAAATATGTAAGGGAAACATAACATATGTCACACTTACTCTATAGTGAAAATCTTATTTCTTAAGTAAGATGACTTATTTTCTTGTCAAGGTGAACTTACAGAAACTATTTACAGATCCTCAAATAAAAACGGCAGCTGATAAAGGAGCTAAACCTGGAAATATAATAACTTCGAATTTCCAAAGTTTCATTTTGTGATTATATATTAATCTCAGTACTAATTAGTTCCATTTGGGGTTCATATCTAATTACAATGACCCTATTAGAATGATTAGTTTGATTAAAAATTCAAAACTGATTATACTGCAACTTTAAATTGCACCAATCAGAGCTGAAATATCACACCCAGGACATCTTTAAATAACAAAACTGAATTATTGTGTAGTTTATTAGAAAACTTACCTTCTTATTGAGCTCCATAACAATCATAACCATCGGGAGGTGCAATAGCAGGCGACTCCACTAAAATGAATATTTATGCATCCCTGCCATGAAGACACCCGTGTCATGTAAAGAAAACATTAACTCAATTTTTGAGCAGTTGCGAAACAATGGCTTTAAATGAGCTTCAAAAGGTAAATCCATCCTCTATAGCATTTAATTTGCATCCGTAAAAAAAAATCACGATGAAACATTGTACTACACATTTTACAAAACTTACAATGATTATCATGGGGCAAATATATCCTAACATGACAAAGACGTTTAAAGATTTTAAACTTCCCCAACTTCTCAAACTCCATTTCTGATTGTTAACAATAACGATAACATCAGCCAGAAACAAAAGAAATGCAAACATGGTAAAATACTAGAGGAATTTTAGCACCCATAGTTGCCTCTTAGCGAAAACAAAACAGTAACAACTAGAAAATTTGTAGCATCAAATATATATACCATAACATTTACAATAAGATCAAAGCATGTATTAACAAACAAGAAACCAAGATGGAGTATATAGATGTTGACAATGAACTATGTAAAAGTTGTTAATCAGCCATGATCTTTCGATACGTTTTGTCATAACACATAAGCATGAAATCCATATTATGACATGTAAATGAGATTAAAAGCATAGCTAAATAACGATGTATCTGATATGTCCTTATCTATAAAGCTTTAATTTCCTTTGACATTTTAAATGTGAAAAGATAAATATATGAACTATTTCATGCTTAAAGATTGCAGAAATATAGACTCGTAAATCGTAATTATTTGCTAAAAGTATCGACAAATCAAATTCCCCAAGATAATAGCAAAACTAAACTTAGTACACACATGAGTTCAAAACAATAATTAGTGATACATTGTACTAACTTTGCAATAGGATAACTAAAAAAATTCTCTCAGTTAACAAAACTCCCTATATTTGTCCCAAGACAATATGAATGAATTTCCATCACACCAATTCTAAAATAGTTAAGTACAATTAGCTGGCCTCATTTTTAAAACTGATTGCATGGGAAGTAGTTTTTGTACAATCGTTAAGTACAATGCAGAAGTATGGCTTAGCGTTAGATAGACAAAATTACAAAGAGGTATATCTGAAGGTATTAGTAGTAAGTGATCAACTTCTTAAAATAGTGTGAAAACCTTTCAAGTGATAGTTTTCTTGTGTTATATCTAGTACTTCATATGTGCAGTATGTACCAAAGAAACATATCAAAATTTTTGAAGTATATGCATAAAAATTTGAACTTTTTTTTGAGTTGGCTAGCTAATTGCAAAGGAAGATAACCCACTTTGGTGGCAATATTAACTTTATTATATGAGCAGGAGAGTGGAACAAAATAAGTAATTTATCCAAACACCCCCATTTACTCTAAGAAGATATGTTGATTATGGTTTTGTCTGATTTGTGCATTAAGTTGGAAGAAATTAAAGTAATGCCCAAACTTGCCATTAATTACTTGCAGGCCAATTGTGTGGAGTATAGGCATGAGGGATTGAGTTCATTATCTTTTTCGAAAAACTGAATCCTTGTGTGGAGTATTCTGAATAAATATACCATTCACTAATTTGAAACCTATTGTTTGAGAATTTAGAGATCCTCTGTATAAAACGATATGGGATCAATTTTGTGGAAAAACTTTTTAAAAATTCGCTATTATAGTAGGTTTTAGTACAGACATTGTACGGATAGTCATTTTTTGGCAAAAGTTCAGATCCAATAACAAAAGAGGAGTTACGATCAGTGAATCGGCTCGACTTCGAGGTATCAATAAAAATATATGCATACAACAGATATGCACGATTCCCAAAGCGATTTTTTTTAAATTCTTTAAAACAAATTGATTCTGATATACGATTCACCTACTCCTAACGCTACCACAATAGCCAAACCCATGAAGATCAAATGCAACATACCTTTCAGTGTGTTGTGGTCAACTTTCGCTCCTATCATCTTGCGCGCCATTATCCCGTACATAAGAAAGCATTAATGCGTCCAAACACTCCCCATGTTTTGCCAACAGCGGCCTTGATTGTATCCTCATCCGCACATATATCCACCCGACAGCCCGTTTTAAGTTTAACTAAACAACACACTAATATACACCATAGGCAACGTGACTCCCGATTAAGCGAAGCAAAGGTAATATAAGCAATTTCCGATAAGTAGGCACCAAGCTGCCTAGTTCAAAGTGCTTATTTGAGATAATAAAGATATTTCATTTATTTACAGTTAATAATAAAAGGGAGATACCTTAAGTTCCTGGATTTAGCAGTGCCATCAAAATCATCAATATAGGCAAACCATCCTAGTTTGGTCCTCCTTCTGCCGCGAGTTGCTTTTTGGATTTTTCGGTGGAAAACGATCAGTTGACTCACAGTGTAATACTTAGTTAAGCAGTATGGATAAGTAATCCCAAATACATGTAAAAGTGGTTATTTATTTTATCAAACGTAGCAAAAAACATAAACACAGCTTTAAGGTGTGACTGGAAATTCGCATTGAATCTGGTTGTGTTTTTTGAAATAAGTTGCAGCAGATTCTCAGGTATAACAAAACACAACGTGACCATCACCACAAACCGCAGCTACTTATCTCACCCTCATATTAGCAATTTATGTCTATGAAAACACTCAAAACACTATTATATCATTTAGTAAAGTAATAAACAACTTCAATGAGCAGACGCTTATGAGACAGGGCGCTTAGCATTACATTCTGAAATTGATAATCTAATTGTCGTGCTTTCAAGCCGCAAAGATGCAGTTGCTAATGTCTGTGTTTGGCAGAACTGAACGATATCAACCTGGAAGTGAAGGTGATTGACAGTAGCAAATGTCCCAAAGCTGTTGCAGCCTAGACCGAAAAACCGTCCCGCTTTATTTTCGGATTTAATAAGTATCGAAATAAGTCTTAAAGAGCCTTCGGGTATATGACAAAAATAAAATCTTGAGATACAAAATTAGGAATAAGGGAGGAAAAGTAATACACAATTAGTATTTATGAGTAGTGTTAGTATCATGACTTGTATTTGACAATGATCTTGTTTTTAAGCTTAGTATGGAAAAGTGAAAGTTGGGGACGATGAATTTATTTTGCTTATTCCATGATCCTAAGTATTATCAAGAATAATGAAAGCACAATGTTATGAAATGTTGAAGTATGGAAAGTTATGAAAAAGTATAAAAAAAATGTTGAAAATGGAAAAACGAGGCTTTTCAAAGCTAATGTTTCTTTAATCCTTTAAGATGAATACTTAGCTACTTTTCGAGGTAATTAATCAAGGGGGATTAAGATTCTTAGTTTTCTAAAGTGTTATTTATAATATTGCGTGAGGACACGACAATACTTTAGTATGGGGGAATTTGGTATTTGCTATTTTATACATACTTTTTACCATAAAAAATGAGCCCAAATAACCAAAAACGTGTGGAAAATACAATGTATATGCTTGTTTTTGTGTTTGTGTATGTGCAGGTACCGGATATTAAGAAAAGGACAAAATTAAGAAAAGGGCAAAAATAAGGGGACCATAATGGACAAAACAAGTCACAAGAATGATAAAGAGCGCGAGGAAGACGAGTTCAACGGGTGCGCTTCGGATTTTATTGGGCAGCCCGTAACCGCTATAATGGGGCCGTGGCCGACCATCCCAAACAAGTTAAAGCCCCAATCAAAGAAATTAAATAAAAATTGCAATGAAAGTGATGACATCATGTGTGACATCTATGGTCGCATGTGAAATCAAAAATTAAATCAGTTTGGAGCATGTGCTTGAGCACTATTAATTTCGGGGGAATCATAATTAGCCACGTGGCGGGGCAAGTAATGAATTTTAATTATGCATTGCAAATGGATAATTGATCCAACACTTAACATTGCTGCGTTGAATGAAAGCTTTGGAAAAGGACACACGTCATTATATAACCGGTAGATCAAAATGTTATAACTTGGCAATCCGTGTGCACGAGTATTCGAGCCAATGATTGGCTACTCAAATGAAGAATGATTGGTGCAATTTTACAAGATTACCCCCTGGTTCTCCTTTATAAACAGGACGCTCCCCTCAAGTTGACGAGTAGCTTTTAGTTTAGAAAAAGTTAGTTTAGGAGTAGATCTAGAGTAAATTAGCTTATTTTAATTTTTGAGCTTATTAAAAAGTTTGTAGCAGCTTATTGTCTTGCAATTTGTAAAACTCTTAGTTTTTTTTATAAAGTTGCATTAAGATTTTATGGCTTATTCCTGTTGCTATTTCTTTAATTTCTCGTGTTAGCTTATCAAAATAAGCTTCTTCTTTAGCTTATTTATTTTTTGACTTATTTTCTGGCTTATTAAGGTAAGATTACTGAAATTCATAAGCTATACTTTAGCTTATTAGTCTCGCCTTCTCTTCTCTTCAATAAGCATTAGATCAAATAAGTTTCTAAATAAGCTAAGATGGGTTTTATTTCGTTTAATAATAGTAGTGGCTTATTAATTCATTTTCTTTTCTGAGCTTATTTTCTGATGTGAACAAGCTTTTTATAGCTTATTCATTTTGATTTGAGCTTATACGGGTTGCGAAATTGATTCGGTTTAAGTTATGTGGATTGTTTAGGTTGTGAATAAGCTCATCAGTAGCTTATTTCGTTCTTTTTATCTATTTCAGTAGCTTATTGTTATAGGTTAGTACTTTTTCTCATAATAATGAATGCTTATTTTGTGATAATAGTTTAAAAATTATTTAGCCTATTTAGATCTCATTTAAACTAAAATGTTAAAGTGCTTATTCAAGATGAGTGGTTTAGCTTATTAATATTAGTCAGCGATTAGGAATTGCATGTGGGTTTCGTTTGGTTTATAGAATTTTCTTTGGGCCATGATCTTATAATGTAGTATGCGTTTGGTTTGTAAAAATAGATTTAGGCTTGTATTGGGCCACAAGTTTTGTTGGCTGTGCTTGGTTTAAATTAGTTAGTTGGACTAGTTGTTCAGGTTAATAGAAAATTCAAATGTGTTATGTAACTATTGATTTAACAGTTTGCTCATTTTTGTTATTTTTGGTACTGGTCAACTCATGAGGCGCGGAGCTTAAGGGCTTATTTAGCTAGACCGAATTTGATTATTTGCTTTAGCTAAATAAGTCGGGTGGTTTTCGTTTAATTGCGGGTCTCCAATTCGGTTCCATTTTCTAATCCTTTTTCAATTCCTAGAGTAGATTTATTTTATCGTTTTATAATATGTTTGCCTATTTGATTTTTGCCATGCTTAGTGTAGACTTATTTTTATCTTTTGATGTTATAACGTTTGCCATATTTAGTTAGTTGATTTATTTGCTCATTTAGTGTTTAGAAATTAGTGCGGATTTAAAATATGATTAGAGATTATTAATTTGCGACATCTATTTAGATTAAAGTTTTTAAAATTAATAAATAAATAAATAATATATATATATATAATTTCTTTTAATGTAGGATTTATTTTTAGAAGTTTGCATGTTTAAAATTGAATTTATTATGCTTGCTTATTTGTCTCGTTTTAAATACTTGTTTTTGTTTAATGCTTTACATGTTTAATTGTTTTTATTGCTTTGCTCGTTTTTATGCTTTTATTTACTTTATCAATATGTCAAGTAGGATTTAGAAACCCAAATAAAAAAAATCTTTAAATCCATTCAAAACGTGCGATCACGGACTTAACCGATTTTCAATTCACACTTCGTCGAGGGAAAACGACCCGGGAGGTTTTTGAGACAATTTTGGTTACAAGTTTGTTTCTAGAACCCGAGGTAAAATACTTACTATACTATTATTTGATATAATCCTTATATACTTATATATTATAATATATATTATATTATATATATAGTGTGTTCGGACCCGTATCAATTAACAAAGAAGGATTGTTCACAAAGCTCAAGGACGAACGTGTAGGAGACTAGACTCAACGACGATGATGAACTCGACCCCTTTATCCTTCACGTATGAAAAATCGAATACCCAAACCAATGATTTTTTTTTCACTACCGTTTGCACTCCTATGGTCACGAACCCACCCCTTCTTGCTGCCTTAATGAGGACGACTAACGAGGGAACAAAACACTAACGAAACTAGTTAGGGTTTCGTTGGAGATATTAGGGTTTCTAGGGTTTATGGAGATAATGAAGGTGTAAGGATTGTGTGTGTGTATGTCGAAATTAGAAGTAGGAGGACAAGGAAAACCAAAGATGAGGAGAGGGTATGATGAATATGGAAGTTGTGTTGTGTTCTCTGTGTTTGCAAGTCTCCTTATACCCACAAAGGATGCAGGCATAGTGTTTCCAATAGGAGTCACGTTCTAATGTAAATCCAAATGGGGTAAAGGATTTTTGGGGCTTCACTCGGTCAATGTACAGTATATAAAAGATGGTTACTGTGTTATGCGTGTAAGCAAAACCAAGAGGATAGCAGGCTATATATCACGAGTGGGTGTGGGTTTTTGAGAAAAGGGATAATGGGCTTTATTCGTTCGGTAAAGAGTTAAATTAGGGATAGGATTTTGTGTATCATTATCTAATTTAACATTCACAGCTTTGATAAAATTTGGAGGGGGAGTATACACAAAATTTTTGTCTATCTTTTTGGAAGTTAAATTAGTTTCTTGTACTATATTTATTGATTAAGGACTTCCATTGTTTGCATCATTTGAAAATCAAGAAAGAAATAGAAGTCTAGTCCAAATTTACTTATTAGAATTAATACTAAGTGGTTAAATGATAACATGTATATATGCTTATGGTTAGCTAAGTCATAAGGAAAAATGTTACTAGAGTTCTTTAG
>BQNB010118336.1:0-21010 GCA_026074375.1 Tanacetum coccineum | reverse complement strand
GTCCCTATCGACTCTGAAGTGCTGTCAACTGTGTCTGTAGTGTCTTCATCAATTTCAGGGCCTCTATCAACTGTGTCTGTCTCCTGTGGTCTGCTGCCCGCAACTTCGCGATCTCTGACCGCTATGCTACTACCTGAGTGCGCAATGCCATAACCTCAGTACATGCGAGGTCACTCGCATCCATAGACCGTCCCCAAACCTCTCGAGACATCCTGGCCTCAATCTCTATAAGCCTGGCTGTACAAGCATATGCACGCCTATCCCTAACCAACATGTTGACCTGACTAGTCACCATATGTCGCTCAGTCTGTGCATCATCCAACATCCTATATATCTCATATGTGTCTTATCTTATAGTCGTGACATGTTCTATCACCCGTCGACCTAACTCTGTCTCATCAGTCGCTGGTGCCCCTGGCATACCCACAAGCATCTTATCCCAAGTGTCGATAATCCCATAACCAACATCTCTCTCTAGATCTCGCATAATCTCATCATCCAGGGTGGCAATGAAACCATAGTCTCTCTTGAAATCTCCATCAGGTCTAGCAGTAAGAGCAGATGAACTCTCGCCCACCTCATATCCCGGACCAAAGGCAAAGCATAGCTTCTTCCGAGGCGGTAAGCAAGCCTCACGAACATCCGCTCTACGATCAGTAGAGGGAGGAAGCAAGGGTGGTGATGGAGTAGGTAGTGGTATAGGTAAGAGTGGCGGTGTCCCGGATGGTGGTGCCTCTGATCGAGGTGCTAAGATATAGGTAGATGGTACATCAGCTCTCAACATAGTTACAGATGCCCTGGTACATGGAAGTACAATAGGTGATGGTAGTGGTAGTGGATGGGAAGTAGATGGTGCCTCAGCTCTCTATAGGATCATCGCAGCTCTATATCCCAAAAGATAAGTAGGGCTAGCAGGTAGTGGTAGAGGTGATACAGGTAGTGATGGTGAGGGAATTTGAGGTAGTGGTGATGACCATGGGGAAAGTGGTGATGGTGGAAGGAGTCTGGCAATCTCTGCCTTAGACCAAAATGGTGTAGGTGGCTCATCTCGGATCGACATCCTAGCAGTAACGCGGTATGCAGGATGTGGTGGTGGTGTGGCCGCAGACTCGTCAGTCTCAAACGGCTCAGTCTCCTCAGTAGATGGGGCATGATCAACAGCTGGTAAAGCAACAACTATAGAGTCAGCAGGAGCTGGGTGCTCTTCCTCCTCCTCATCCCCCTCAATATCAACATCATCATCCTCGTCATCATCGAATGACTCATCCTCATCATCGCCATCGTCTCCTCTGTCGACAGGATAATCGGCAGGATCCTCCTCAGGGTCCTCCTCAGGATCCTCCTCAGATTTGGACTCTGAAACATATCCTGGTGAGTCAGCAGTAGATGAGACAACAATAGGCAGTGGCTACTCTTCATCTGGGAATACCTCATCCTCTGGTGGCATGAACTCCGGATAAACCAGCTCTGGAACAAAGTATGGTAGAGGTGGTGCCTGCTCTGGCTCCTCAGGGCCAGGCACGTAGTCTGGTGATGGTGGGGCCTGTAAAATGACCTGCACATATGGGTCATCTAGCATCCAGGGCAGTCCCTCGTTTTTATTTGTATTGTGCAGGTAACGGATATCTAACAAAAGGACAAAAAATCAAGCCTAAACGGACAAAACCGAGCACGAGAATGAAAAGAGCGCAAAGTCAAAGTCAACCCCGGGACACGGCATTGGAACGAGCATCGAAAAACGAACCCGAAAACCCAAAAATGTCAAAATAAGCCAACCTGAACCCAGAATTTAGGGGGCCCGGGGTCAGCCTCTTATATTATTAAACTATTAAACCCTTATAAACCCAAAAGCCCAAATACCCTTTTTATTTATAAAAGGCCCAACTCCCTTTTAAATAAACATTGGCCCAAACACTTAACTAGGCATATCTAACCACTTCACAGCGTCGGTTCATAGTTAAATTTAACCTTAAAAATTTTTGCCACTGTTAGTCTAAATGGACTAACGGTTTGCCACTCCTTAACCAAAAAAAGGGCTCACGATAGTTAGTTTTCTACCTTTTTAACCCATAAACCCCAATACCGTTTTTCACCATTATCCTTACCCTTATATCCCGTAACCCACAAAACCCAGTTTCAACATACCATTCCCTTTCCCGCCAAAACCCAACAACTCCGACTTCATCATATCCCTGTCCCTTTCATTACCGTAACAAAAATGCACAAAAACCATCCACCTTTACATCAAAGAACCCATACTCCATATAAAACCCTAAGTGCCCCTTGAAAATCCTCAAATCCCTATTCGTCAAGAGACAATGACAAAAAAATAAAGGGTTGTGATCAAGGACTTGGAGAGCAAGACAAATAAAGGGTTAAGATGATGACTTTGAAGTCTCTCTCACAAGAAACACAAGAACCACACCTGTGCATTGCAATTTTTATAAATAGGGCTTATTTTTAGTTTGTAAAAAAGGTAACTTAGGAGTAGCATAATTTACCTTTTAATGTTTTTATTTTAAGTTTTTTAAATTCTGTCTTTACATTTCAAAGCATTGTAATCCTTTAAAGTTTAAAGAAATTTTTAGTTTTTATCTGTTCTTTAAATCCTTTATGCATTTAAGCTTATTCTGTTTTCAAACCTGTTTTTTACAAGCTCTTAAAAGCTCTCTTTTAAGCCTGCAATCCTTTCTTAAGCTTTATCAAAAGCTTAAGCTTATTTTCTGTGTTAAAGTTTTTTTGTATAAAAAAAATTGGTTTTAAGCTTAATGGAGCATGGTATGTATTGGATTGCCATGGGTTAGAATCTCATGGGAGGTGTTATGATGATGGTTTGGTAGTGTTTATTCAATCCTACCACTTGGACCACTTGTGAGTTTAAGTTTTCTCATTTTCTAGCTTTGTTACTTTTAAATTATGTTCTAGCTTAATTATGCTTGAAAGTTGTTGTTCCTTGCTTATTTGTGCTTAGTTGATCTTAGTTTTAATCTGTTTTTAGTTTTTATAAATTTTCTATGTATAATTTTGTGTAAAAAATGGTTTTTACAAAGTTAAAGGGGTATTTGGGTTAACTGCCAAAATGGGTCAAATTAGGCTGAAAATGGTTTTTGGCTCATAAGCTAGTTTTAACAAGTTTTAACTTAGTCCTCAAGTCTTTTTTTATAAGTTTTTAAGTTTTGAAAATCTTTTTCCAAGTTAATAGAATGCATGCTTTAAATCTGTGTTTATGTTGCCTCATGGTTTAGTTTATCTGATTTAATTTTGATTTAGCAAGTATTAGAGTGTTTTTATACCTGTTTTAGGATTAGGAATGCAGTAGTATAAGTCATGGTTTAATGTGCATTTTCCTTTGTGGATTTGGTATGCATTCTGTCATGTATGTTTAAGTTTTAAAATACCCTAATTTCATTAGCAAATGTAGGTTAGCTAACGTATGATTTAGTGTTTGAAATTTCTTGCACAAGTTCTTTCTAGTCTAGGATTTATCTGTTTGAGCTTATTTCATAATTTGAACTTATTTTTCTAGCTTAAAAATAGGGCTGCACTTAGCCCTTTTCTCCTTTCAAAAATTTGAAAAAAAACTCAGCATTACACTAAGTGTCATAGCCATTTTCACAAGGCTTTTTATTAGCTTAATTGAGTTTCAAACTCAAATCTTTTTGTGGATTCTTATAGTTTGATGTATAATCTTTAAGTTCTGATAAGTCCCCAAGCCATAAGGTTCCAGTTGCTAGCTTAAAAATAAGCTAGAAAAGTGCATCTTAGGCTATTTGTTTAGCAGTTTGGGCCAAAAAGTGCTTATAGCTTTTTCAGACCTTTGCTGCTTGTTTTCATTGCTTACTTTTAGTTCTTATTTGCTTATTAGGTTAGGTTCTAGCCCTTTTAACTTATTTAACTTGGGTTAGAGCTCATTTGAGCTTAATGGTACTTTTAGTTTAGCATTTTAAGTTTAAAACCCTCCCAAGTAATTCTGTCATTTTTAGCTTAGCTTAGCTTAGATTAGTTCCTTATTTTTGACCCTTAGTGCTTATTAGGTGTATCCTGTCATTTGTCTTAGCTTATTTGTTTTTATCTTTTGCTTATAGGTTCTAAAAAAGCCTACAGTTCAAGCCATTTAGTCATATAGTGTAAAATACCAATTCTATCAATTTTCTTTGGCTTATTGCCGGCTTAATTTTGAGTTTTGTAAAAAAGTTGTTTTTTTAAAAGTCTGTTATTTCAGCTTATTTTATAAGCTTTTAAAAAGAAAAAGTAAAAAAAATGTTTTCAAAAAAAGGAGAGACACAGGGGTCGAACATGTGACTTCCCTTTATCCCAAGCCTCAAACCACACTTTTATCACTAGCACAGAATAGGGCCATCTGTTTTAAGTTGCTCAATTTTTTTACTTAAAATTGTTTTAGCTTTTTTAAGCTAATAGCACGTCTTTGCTTATTTCCAGTTATTGATTAGCCAATTTTCAGCATTTATTTTTCTTAGATTTAGCTCACTTAAAAGTACTTTCCATAATTGTTTCAGACTTTTCCCATTTAGTTTAGTATTTTTAATGAATTTTTCTTATTAAAACTGTTTTTAATTCATAAAAAATTATTTAATAGTCAAAAAAATATTATTATTTTTTTTATTATTTAGGACTTAGAAAAATTAATTTTGTTTTCGTAGGGTTAAATTTGCAAAATTTGGTTTTTTAAAGAACGAGATTAGATCCCGTTCTTGTTTTCTTCGTGTTTTTAACTTTAAACGCTTTCATTTTAGGTTTGCCTTTGCTTGTTCTTGCATTTTAGTAATTTAGGATTTATAAAAGTTAAAAAAACATTTTAGGGTTTTATTTTTGTAATTTAGGTTTTTTTGTCAGTTTCTTTTTTGGATTCCGTTAACGTTTTAATTTCGATTTGCTTTCGTTTTTAGTTTAGCTTGCCTTTTAATTGCTTTTTCCTGTAGATTTAGAAAACCCAATCAAATCTTTGTTATTCAAACATCAAATATCAAACCGACTCTCGACTTTCCATTGCATTCCTCGTTGGGAAGAATGACCCAGGTGATCACTTGCCCGGAATCATTTATATTATACCCGTGAGTTTGTTGACCTTTTTTCTAAAGGGTTAACTAGGTTGACTTGCGGGGATTTTATATTTGATATTTTATTATACTATTTGATATATAATTACCCCTAAAAAGGTGGTTATCATGGTGCCTGCTCTGGCTCCTCAAGGCCAGGCACGTAGTCCGGTGATGGTGGGACTTGTAAAACGACCTGCACATATGGGTCATCTAGCATCCAGGGTAGTCCCTCGTACTCAGGTCCAACAACTCCTGGGGATCTAATGTCTGCTAAGCCCTCAAACGGACTGGATACCTCCGTGTATGTGACCGTGGAATCATCTAAATCTGACATGACAATATCTGAAATCCAAAATAGCTTATATTAGTATTTAATATAAGACTTTTATAGTATTATACATTTATATCATAACATGTATATCAATCATAAATGCATCTAGTCTTAACCAACTAATGCAACAAGTAGTGTATGTATGTATGTCTCATGAAAATCCCTTTGTATGAATGCAATGTTTGAGAACGGTTATAGTTCAGCAAAAACATTTGACCTGGTTCTCGATAACCTTGGCTCTTGAAACCAATCTGTAACACCCCCAAAATGGATCGCAGCGAAATATGGCTGGGGATGGTACATCATAGACCAATAACACAAGATAATATAAGAATGACCAAAAAGTCGTTTAAAACTGATACATTGGATTTAGCAAAGTGTTTGATATAAAAGCCCGAAGCTTTACTTGTTTAAAATACAAAATACAAGATTCTATTTCATAACAATTTATCCCAAAATGTAATGCTACAAAATCTTTAGCATGTGACATCCAAAATATATAAGCACCAATGTATCCCTTGCACCTCGTGCCTTATTGACCTCCTGAAAAACATTGCTTTAAAACGTCAACATATTGTTGAGTGAATTCATAGGTTTGTAAATGTATAATGTAGGACCGCAAGATTTCCCCATGATAATGCAACAGATGCAAACATCATAAAATGTAATTACGTTTTCCTAAGCTCATGACACTGAAGCTCGACATGTATGAAATGCAATATAAATTGCCAACATTGCCCGTGATGATGTTCTAACCCGCAACATCCTATGTCTGACATGGTATACGTTCGTTTGTCTAGTGATAGCTAATCACCCGAACGGGGATGTCAATCCCAAATAGATCTATTTATAACATTCGCGCTCACAACAGTAACTGACAGTTCATGATTATGGGCTTAGATGGGTTATCGCTACTTAGGCAAACACGTAATCAAGTAAAATGTACACTTGCGTCCAATTTGTAAAACATGCATATGTTTCTCACCCCAAAACTTGTAAATCATTATAAATGTAAAACGTGGGGCTATGAACTCACCTCGAGTGAATTGAACAATCAACAATGTATATCACAACAGATAATGCGTCACGATAATGACCGAATGCAACCTAATCAAGTATAGGTCGTATAAGTACTAAGCACTTTGATTAACTAACACCACATATAATTCTATATAGCTACATCACCATCTAATTGCGTTTGTGAAATCGTATTTATAAAGTTAAAACGTTTATAAATATTTCATTAGTAAAAACGACGTAACTTTATCGTTTTAAGCCCGTTTCTTACGTTTCTTATGTCCACGCTTTCGTATTAAGACGAGTTATCAAAGTATTTCATTTTCATATTTTTAGTTCCCTGGTGAACAGCGGTTTTACTGTTCATATACTTTTATAAAATTAGCCGTCGTAAACTCGTAAATGTCGTATTTTATTCGTTTGAATTCTGTTTTTAGTGATTCTTTCGCGCACGTCTTCATAATTAAAAGTTCTATCTAATTAATGATGTTTTCAAAATAACCATGTCTGAGATGAACAGTAACTTTTATAAAAGTATTTATTATCGTAAACTTGCGTAATTCATAACTCCTTCGTTATTGATCCAAAAATTATGATTTTTAATGTTTTGGAATCCTAAAAATATGTATTATCTGAGAAAAATAATCATTTGTATATATCATAAGTGAATCTTAAAGAGTTTTTATAAAATTTATTTTATAAACGCGTTTATTATCGCGTAACTTGTAAATTACGTATCTCCTTCGTTATAAATTGGTTTTTTGAGTTTCTTACCTTTTTGGAATCCTCATGAGCTGTAGTATTTTATAAAAATATAAAATGGATACTTTATATTTCGAATTCTAACAGCCCACTTTTTTATTCAATTTTCTCAAAATGTGTTTAAAAGTTGTTTTTATAACTTTTTAGTTTAACCATTTTGGTACAAGTCTTTTACCACCATTTATACCATGTGTCTTATGTACTTAGGGTCTCTAGTCCATCATTTTTCCAAAGATTGTTCAAGAATCACAAGTTCTATAAGTTTACATACTTATTTGTTCGTTAACTTTCATAAGTATACTTTTTAGGTAACTTGTTTATATAAGCTTTTTATATATAAACCACACATGTAAAATAATTATACATCTATTATAACATGATATTAACATCCATATGTCATATGTAAAAGTGTACCAAAACATAAACAAGTGTAAAAATCCGTTTTTACAAGTAAATAAGTTCTTAGATGGTGCTTAACTATACAAACATTATATATGCATAAAATCATGAAAGTAAAGAGATTAAGAGTTTTAGGTAACCTTAATATGAAGTATGGTGATGAACAACAAGATCTAAACCCTTGTTTAGCAAACAAACCCTAGCTTTCAACACCTTGAAAACCCTAATTTCACCAAAACCCTAATCTTGAACCTTCTTGGCTTTAACACTTGTAAACTTTAAAACAAACCTTTTAAACACCTTAGGTTATCTTAGATATGATGTAGGAACACTTTTAATTGTTGTAAATAAAATTTGTATGGATGGTTTATGTGTTTGGTATTGAGCCGTGGGTTAGGAGGGTGAAAAAGAGAGGATTTTGTGTTGTTTTCACTTTAGAAATGAGATGTGTGTGTTACTTCCACTAGCTAAGGCATTATATACTTCAAGACTTAGTCAAAGAACATCAAGAGGATTTCTAGGAAGACTTTGGTCATTTACTATTAGAGTTAGTATGAAAATATTTATTGGTTCCCTAAATGAGAGATCATCCCATGAGTTCTAGGAAGTATATTGAAATTTTAGATATATCTTTGGTTCTCTCATCCCATAAGCCGGCCATATAGACTTATTATGTGATGATATTTTTGAAATTTTTGAGTATGGGTACAATTGTGGGTAATTTTTGTTGAAGCCGTAGGAAAAGTTTTGGGTGGTTCTAGAAATGCCTAAACGTATTTTATCGCGAAACGTAATCACTTTACGTAACCAATAAAAATAAAATGAACAAAGTTAATAATTATACTCAAAATAATTACTCAACACTTGCCTGATGTAAATATTTAAATGTTTGATGCTCGTTTACATTGAACGATGATTTTTAGCTTACGTGATTTAACTTAACAATAACGAAGTTAAAAAAGCCAACGCAGCTACAATACTAGAAATACGAGAAAACACAGGTGTATAGTCCTTCCCCCGTTAAAATGACCTTATCCTCAAGGCTAAGACACGGCACTTGACGACCGGTGCAGTCTTTGCGAAAGATGTGGGAAATTCTTGTTCGAATTGTCCTCGCATTCCCATGTAACTCAGCCCCTTCGCCTAAAAGTCCATCGAACCTAGATAATTGTGGACACAGAGGCTTTGCCTCAATTGTTTGACTTCGTGGTATGTGCTTAATTACACATACCTTTTGCCTATAAAAACGAGCTTAATTAACCAAAAGCGAACATAAAATGCCAAATATATGCTTGTTTTGTGATTTATGTTGTGTAGGTACCGGATATTCACTAAAGGGAAAAATCAAGCTAAAACAGACAAAACCGAGCACGAAATGGAAGATCGTGAAAAAATCAAAGACAAAGTCAACCAAAAAGTCAACCTTGAGAAAGTCATAGTCAAAAGATGAAGCCAAAACCGAAAAAACACTTAATGGGCCCACCCATACCCATCTAATGGACCGGGTCAGCCCATTAGTGCATTATTAAAGATCAAAACTAAGCTTATATAAGCTTAAGGCCCGAACCAAATCTAGCATAATATAACACTTAACGAGCCCAGCCGTTTAAGTCATTTCAACCCATTAGTCCCTATTGACCTGTCCCTGAAACATATATAGAAACCTTAGGGACTGAGGTTGCCAAGTCCCATCAAAACTCTTAAACACACACAAGGACGATCTGTGCAATAAATATATACCACCTGAGGGACTATTCATGCTAATTACCCTATAACTTTCAAAGTCATACCAAAATTCTTGCCTATTTCCCCCACTATTCATTATCTCTTTCACGTGACCTGCAACCAGACAAAACTATTACCCTCCCAACATTACCACACTTCACCAATACCAAAGTTCTACCTTGGCAATCCTTTGTATCCCCATTCGTTGAAGAAAAGAGGCAAGAAATCAAGGGCTCAGATTCAAGGCTTGATGGGCAAGATGATTCGATGGTCATGATGAAGACTTTGAAGTACTCACACAACAAACATAACAAGCACACATAGCAGCTTGTGCTCCTCTTTAAATAGAAGCTTATTTTCAGTTTTAGTGGGATGTAATTTAGGATTAGTTAACTTTATTTTTAAATGTCTTTATTTATGTTTTCTTGTCTTTAAATTATTGTCTTTCAATTTCAAGCTTTGTACTCTTTAAATTATTAATGAAATTTCAGTTATAAGTTTTTTTTATACCAATCTGTTTTTAAAGCTTTCTTGCAATTCAGCTAATTTATGTTTACAAGTCCTGTATATAAGCTTCTTTAAGCTTATGAACCTGTTTTATACTCATTTAAGTTTTTTTCAACAATTTCAGAAAGGACTGATTCATAAGAAAGATTTTTGGATTTTTAGCTTTTTGTAGCATGGTGAATATATGGATGCCATAGGTTAGAAACCTTATGGGGATGTGTTTATGATACGGTTTAGTGATTTATTCAATCTTACAGGTTGGACCACTTGTGAGTTTAAGTTTTCTCATTTTCTAGCTTTGTTACTTTTCCCAAATTATGTTCTAGCTTAAATTGGTGCTTGAAAAAAGTTGTTGTTCCTGACTGTGCTTTTGTTTTGGAAAAATCTTAGTTATGGTCTGGTACCTACAAGTTTTGGTTTGAAAAACCCTCAATTAGTTAAAAAATGGTAAAATAAGTTTTTAAGGGGTGTTTGGTTTAGTCTATTTAGGTTTGACTATAAAAATTCAAAGCTGCATTATGCCTTTATCAAAGCATAAGAGTAGTTATGGTATTTTAAAAATCTGTTTTCAAGAGTTTTCAAGTAGTAAAATTATGTTTCAAGGTTGTGAGATCTCCTAGTTTGCATCTGTGGTATCATTGCTTCCTTAATCTGCTAGATCTTGAATCTTTGTCTTAAGTTATGTTTTAATAGTAATTGTTGCTTCATTTTAACTGTTATTATGCCTTAGAAGTGGTTTTAGTTAGCCAGCACTTGTTAGTTTGATTTTGGCAAACCTGTCATAATTCCATAAGTATCAGTTGCAAAAAGTTTCAAAAGCCCCTTTTGAATCATAGAATTAGGTTAGTGAATTTTTGATTTAGGTCTTGATACTTGGTGCACAATTAGTTTGTAGGCTAATATTCATCTGTTTTAGCTTATTTTTAAGTTTTAAGCTTGTTTTAATAGTCTAAAGTAGGGCTGCAAAAAGCTATTTGTCTTTTGAATGAAAACCAAAAAGAGTAAAATTTTGAAAGTGGCCTTTTTCATTAAGCTTTTTCATGGCTTAGTTGAATTTCAAATTCCTTTTTGATTGCTGATTATTGAAGCCTAAAAGGCAAGATTTAATTGTATATAAGCCATTAAGCCATAAGGATCCATTTACTAGCTTAAAATAAGCTAGAAAATGTCCCTGTGGCTGTTTGGTTGACAATTTTTGGCCAAAAAGCATATATGCTTTTTAAAGCTTATCACTAATTTTTTGCTTAATTTTTGTCATAGTTGCTTATTATGTTTAGCTTATCACTTTTCTCTAGCTGTATTTTATGTCATTTTCCAATTGCATAAATGCAGCTTTAATTCTAGTTCAAAAAGTTAAAATAGTTTAAATATGTCCTTTGTCTATTTGATTTAAAAAGCTCTTCAGTGCCTTTCTGCTTATTTTCCTAGTTTACTTTTTCTTATCATAACTTATTAGGTCTGGCTAGTTAACTATCTTTGCTTATTTGCCTGTACATTGTGCTTATTATTTAAAATAAGCCCATAGTTTAGCCCTTTTTCACATAGTCTAATTTAGCCTTCTGTCACTCTTTTCAGCTTATTTCTGAGCTTATTTTTAAGTTTTAAAAATTTTGTCTTCATTAAAGTTGTGTGTTTACAGATTATTTATAAGGTGTGTAAAAAAAATTAGAAAAAAAAAGCAAAGAGGGAAGGTGGAAGTCCAAGGTGAGCAAGGCTCGAACCTTGGACATCAACACCCTCAACCTCTTACACACACCACACTACCACTAGCACCAGTAGGGCTATCTGGTTTTGAGTTGCACAATTAAATACTTATACTCAATTTGGCAGTTTAGCTTATAACCATTTTTAGCTTATTTCTGGCTTATTGAGATAAGTTTTTTTCTCAAATTTATTTTTCTTAGATCAAGCACTCTTCAAAGTACTTTTCACAATTTTTTAAGATTTTTCCTAATTCGTTTAGTATTTTTAATTAATTTTTTTATTTAAACTGTTTTTAATTCATATTAAATAAAATAAAAATCAAAAAATATAATTCTTTTTTTTTAAATTTTCTTTTATCATTTAGGATTCTCAAAAATTAATTTTGCTTTTGTAAGGTTAAATTTGTAAAATTTGGTTTTTTAAAGAACGGGATTAGGATCCCGTTATCGTTTTTAGGTTTTAAGCTTTAATTGCCTTTACTTGTTTTTCCTTATTATTAGTAGAAATAGAATCCAAACCAATCATTGACCATTCAAACGCGCGATCACGAACTTAATCTCGATTTTCATTCGCCCCTCGATGAGTAAACGTCGCCGGGAAGGTTTTTTATTAGGAGTTTTATGCTTTGGATAACAAGTAATAAATCTCTTTAAAAGAACTTACGGAATACTTATCTCTACTATTATCTTGGATCTTATTCCTTATATATAATTATATTATATTATTTTATATATATTAAGCGACCGAGTCAATTTTTGCGCCGCTGCCGGGGAGGTGTTTACGCATTATCGAGTTGAAGTTTGTTGTGGCCTTAAAGACCCATCCTTGTGAAGTTATCATTTAGCGTTTGTGAATATTTTCTTCTATATTATAAAAATATAAAATACAAAAAATAATTTTTATTTTCACGATTTTTTTATCAATAATCACAAAAATACTGTTTCCCTAAAGTATTTGTAAAAATACCAAAAAAAAAAACCCAATAAACGATTAAACTTGCCTTATGTCACTTGTGAAGTAACGGCTCACCTTTAAGATATTTACAAACTATAAGAGTGATATAAGGATGGTTTGTTCCCGAGAACTACGACCCAAAGGAACAGGTTTTTTAATAGCTTCCGCTTTCCCCTCCTACCGCTCCTGTTGGGCGTTTTTCTTTTTAGAGATCTAACCGTGAAGCAAGTTGATTATTGGTTTAAGTTATTCGGTCTCATTTTGTCCTTTAATAAAATATGTTGTTTAAAAAACTCAAAAAACCAAAAATAATCTTCTTTTTCTTCTTATCCATTTAATTCTTTTCTTAACCCTCTATATTGTTTAATTCTTATATGGCATCACTCCATTATCGTTTGAATCCCCTCTTCACGTTTAAAGAGTGTTCGTCTTGTGGATCTTTGTATAATGAAGAATGTTGTTGTTCAAATATGAGTTTCGTCGGCAAATTTGTACATGATTCTAATAAAGCTCCACTCACCACCAACATCCCCACACTTTTCGTCCAACCAACAACATAAGCTTTCATTGTATAGAAATGTTAGGAGATGATGAATTTTGGTCAACGAATGTACTTGCAGAGGTGAGGAAGTGGTCTTAGCAATGACTTTGTTTGATTTGTTATGCTTCAAGATATGGAAATAATCCGAATCCGAATATCTTTAAATGATTCCCAAATATTCCAGAAAATGATTCAACAAAGTCCCCCACTACTCGACCATCATTGTTGTTACGGGTGGTGGTGATTCGATAGATGGTATCTTTTTGTCAAACGATGTAACTTGTGTCTTTTGTGGGAACAGGTGCTCATTATGTTGATAAATTGTCCACCGTGAAGTTCTGATTATCTCTAATCCGGAATCAATTCAACAATCAAACCGTTGATGAGCTCACTACAACTTTGCCAAGTTTTTGATCCAACCTGCTATTCTGGAGATGGAATTCATTCACTTTAAGATTCCACTCATAATTTTTTTGTCGATATCTCCGAAACTTGTTTTCAATCCCCACCTTCACAACCACCGACGTATTCTCTTAGTTTTTTGTAGAACGATGCTCATTATGGTTACGATTGTCCACCTCAAGTTCCGTTTATCTATAATCTGAAACCGTGTTACAATCAAGACTTTAATTTCCCACAAAATTTTCAAGGTTTTCAACAACAATATATTTGTTGTACCCGCTGTGGGGGCCCGCATAAGACTTTTCAATGTCAACAAGGTAGATCTACTACGACCATGTTAATGAAAATTACGGAGGTCCTCATGAGACTTTTCAATGTCAACTGATGAATTATTATGAACCCAATCTTTGTTATGAGTCTAATTATTCCAGTTTTGACCAATTTGAACCCCCACAGCACCCCGTCATTAATCAACCGATTCAAGAAAAAACTTGTGCTGAAATTACTAAGCAGAGAACAGGGCAGCTAATATCGATCAATCACCTCACCTCAAGAAATGAGTATCCAAGATATGGAGTATCTGAAACAACATTATTTAGATTAAATCCAAAAGTTTAATTAAATGACTTGCGATTAAAGAATTAATCGTAATGAGAGAATAGATATTCAGTATAGAAGGGAGTGTGAAATTAGGATTGATAAGCTTAAACGGAGTTTCAATGGAATGAGTATTGAAATTAGGAAAAAGGAGAAAGAGCTTCTACAAAAAGAGCATGCAGCTTATGTTAGTACTTCACAACTGTTCAATTTTATTTACGATGATGACGATAACGAAGAAAGTTCTATTCCATTGAGTGACGTTATTTCTGAACTTCCTTCGTGTGTTGCAATCACAACCCGTTTTAAATCAACCGAGGACGCGATAACTCCTAAGGTATAGGGGACAGCATGCTTGACACTATTCTGGCAACGGAATCAGACGAAGTAATAAAGTCTAGTATTGAGGACCTTGTTCCAATCCCAAGTGAGTCCGAGGGTATTTCTGACAAAATGTGTGATGTGCCTTTTCATGATAATTCTCCGCCTCTTGACATTTCAAAAGATTAATTTGAGGATTTCTCCGATTCTAACGATGATTCTACTTCAGTGAGTCCGAGGGTATTTTTGACAATATGTGTGATGTGCCTTTTTGTGATAAAAATCACTTTGATGCCGAGTCTGATCTCATGGAGTCTTTGCTTAATCGAGATGCTTCGATTATTTATTCTCCTAAAATTGACTCTCTTCTCGAGGAGTTTGCCGGTGAACTCACTCCTATCCATCCAATTCCTCCGGGAATTCATCCTGAAAAAGATATTCGTCTCATTGAGCAATTGTTATATGATGATACTTCGAGTGATGACGATTCTTATGAGGACATCGATTATGTCGATGCATCACCTCCCTATTATGAGCTCGTAAGCTTAGAGGAGGTGAAGGATTTTCATTCGGAAGATGGAGAGATTGAGGACGATATTCTTTGTGAGAAATTATCGAAAATCAATCTTCGCATTGCTAAGATCGAAGCATTAAATGCTAATCCAACTCCATCTTCTATTTTTGTGCTCAAGTCTCCTATCCCTGTTGAGGATGGTTACTCCTTCTTGGAAAAATTTGAAACCACTCCCGAGCTTGAAACTTTTAAATTTGATATTGAAGAGAAGAATAGTGGCAGTACCACTATTCATGCTGATATTTCTCTTCCGGATCTTGAATGTTTCTATTTCTAGAGTAAGCCCAATCCGGGTGAGTTGACTAGTATTGTTGACTCCGGGATTCATGAGAACGTGTCTTCTACAACAAATGTGAATTTACCATTCGAGGATCGCCAATCTCCTCTCTTCGCTTATGTTGTATAGATCTTTCTTCCTTTTCTCACGTATCCCGTTACTCCTCCATATCTTCTCTCCTCCGGGAATGAAGATACCATTTTTGACCCCGGCATCTCCATTTATCATTCTTTTATGCCGGGTGTATCTCATCGGAGTGGAACTTTCATGAAATTCAATGTTTCTCCAAACCACTTGAATGAAAGTCCGATGGAGATTTTATCTTCCACTTGCTACCCCCATGGACCAATGAATTCGGGGTCGAGTCAAGCTTATGACTCGGTTAACAAAAACAAGGCGCTTCGTGGGTGGCAACCCATGCTTATCCTAGTAGTAGTAGTAATGAATAAGTATTTTGTGACGTGGGAGGCTCGCCTCTTTCTTTCTTGTGGTTTTTGTTGTATGTCCAGGATTGCCCGGATTGTGAAGACTCGTGCTCGTGGTTTTGTCCTTCGATCACTCGATTTTCACATCTTCAGCTTTATTTTAGGAATCCAATATCCAAATCTTATCGACTAACGTTTATCTTTGAGCATACTTAATAAACGGCTTTAGATTTACGTAGAGACCATTCTTAAAACATTGAGGACAATGTTCGGTTCTAGTATGGGTGGATCTATTGATTTGATTATGCTTGTAGCCGTTGTTTTCACGTAATCCTGTTTTTACCACCAAAATACCAAAAAATGAAAAATATTAAAAAAATTAAAAAATTTCTAAAATAAAATAAGTGTTTTGTCACAATTTTGACTTTCCTGCTGGGTAGAATAAGGATAAATTTTGACTCAATCGAGCGTGTTGAGCTCTAGCTTGTTCCTTAACTTTTAGACTAAGCATTCGTGGATCTTTGCGAAGAACGAAAAATGATAGAGTTAAGTATGAGTTGGATGCTAAACAAGGATTATTTAGAAATCTTACAAGCTCATGTGTGTAATTTGTGACTTTTTCTCCCATAATCAACAAATTTTTGAAATGTAGTCAATAACATATTTTGTCTTAGTTCAAATTTATACTTAAATTTTCTAAAAAGAAACTTTCTCTATATATAGTGGTAAAAAGTTTTTATGTTAAAAAAAATAAAAAATAAAAATAAAATAAAATAAATAAAAAATTATTAAAAAAATTGATGAGTAATAAATATAAATTGTGTGCTGATAAAAGTTTGTTGCCTCTTGCCGGCTCACAACCGATGTTGCAGCCTTCAAAAAGGTCGAGGGTTACGATTGGATCATGGTTATATTTAATGTTAAGTGTGATATAGGGAAAATCTCTTTTTCTTAAATTTAAATATGCTTTTGAACTAAGACTATTTCATTTTAAGTTATGGGTTTTCTAAATAAGCTATGTATAAACGGGAAACCTAAGAGTTTTTGAAACCGAATGTCCGTGAGTCTCGATACTAGTCTCTGTGGGGTGTCAAAAGCCTTGTCACTTAGCCGCAAGGTTGGGATGTGCCGAGACGAAAGTCGCTACATGGGATGATCTCGCATTCAAACTCATTATTCTCGGGTGGAACGTGAAGCATAAAAATTTTGCAAAACGTTGATCCATGGTTGAAATTCAAAATGGCACATTCACCTAATATATAATAATTGTCGGGAGTGAAAAGTTCACGAGTTATAAATATGAGTAGTGTTAGCATCTTAACTTATATTTAACGGTGATTTCGTTTTAAGCTTGGTTTGAGACAAGTGAAAAGTCGGGAACGATAAATTTATCCTTTTTGAGGCATTTTAGGATTGAAATGCGTCTTGTTCTACGACCCTAAAAGTTATAAAATAACGAAAGTCAAATATGTTAGTTAGCTGCTTAAAAAGAAAAGTACAAAAAAATGAGAACAAGGAAAAATACAAAAATATGTGTGGTAATAATTGTATATATGTTAAGTAAAAAACGGTGCCCCCCCCTTTGCGAATGCTCTTGATTCTTTAATTCCCTTGACGTAACTCTTAGCCTACTTTTCGAGATTATTAGTTGAGGCGGATTGAGGGTCTTAGTTTTCTGGGATTTTGGTATGTGTTTAATTACACATACCTTTTACCTATAAAAACGAGCCTAAATGACCAAAAACGAACATAAAATGCCAAATATATGCTTGTTTTGCTATTCATGCTGTGCAGGTAAAGGATATTCATGAAAAGGATAAAAACGAAGTCAACAGGAACAATACCAAGCACGAGAATGAAAAGAGCGCGAAAAGTCACGTCAACCAGTCAAAGCCAAAGACAGCCAATTAAAGTCAAAGTCAAAGTCAACCCCGAGACACGGAAATGGAATGAGCATCAAAAAACGAACCCAAAAACCCAAAAATGTCAAAATGAGCCAACCCGAACCCATTTTAGTGGGCCGGGTCAGCCCACTATATCCATTAAACCATTAAACCCTGATAAACCCAAAAGCCCAAATACCCTTTTTATTTATAAAAGGCCCAACTCCCTTTTAAATAAACACTGGCCCAAACACTTAACTAGGCTCAATCAACACTTAACAGCCTGTTAACATTTAACCCTTAAAACTTTTGCACCGTTAGTCCAAAAGGACTAACGGTGCCACTCCTTAACCAAAACAAGGGCTAATGACAGTTAGTTTTCTAACCTTTTTACCCCTAAACCCCAATACCTTTTTCACCACTCATCCTCACCCCCTTATAATCCCGTTACCCTGTTATAACAAAAACCCAAAACCCTTTTCCCGCCACTACTGTTTACCATCCCTGTCACACTCCACCTCGTCTACTGTGCCCCAAAACAAATCCATCACCCTCACCTTAACCCCACTTCATAAAACTCCAAATGCCATGTTGGCAATCCTAAACAACACCATTCGTCCATGAAGATGACAAAGAATTAAGGGTTAAGATTGTAGGGATTGGACACCAAGCAAAATGGATGGCTATGATGATGATTTGAAGTCCTCACAGAAGAAACACAACAAACAGCATTAACTTTATGCTATCAGTACTAAATTATACTAACAGTAGTAACTAGCAGTGGTAAAATTGTACTGCCAGTACTAACCACTTAGCATAATTTCCATTATGTACCTGAGCAGCAGTAACTTCTAAGAATCCATAAAGTCTTAATATGTTTTTAGTTTTTATAAATTTTCCATTAGTTGATCTTAGTTTTAATCTGTTTTTAGTTTTTATAAATTTTCTATGTCTTATTTAGTGTAAAAAATAGTTTTTACAAAGTTAAAGGGGTGTTTGGGTTAACTGCCAAAATGGGTCAAATTAGGCTGAAAATGGTTTTTGGCTCATAAGCTAGTTTTAACAAGTTTTAACTTAGTCCTCAAGTCTGTTTTTATAAGTTTTTAAGTTTTGAAAATCTTTTTCCAAGTTAATAGAATGCATGCTTTAAATCTGTGTTTATGTTGCCTCATGGTTTAGTTTATCTGATTTAATTTTGATTTAGCAAGTATTAGAGTGTTTTTATACATGTTTTAGGATTAGGAATGCAGTAGTATATGTTATGGTTTAATGTGCATTTGCCTTTGTGGATTTGGTATGCATTCTGTCATGTTTGTTTAAGTTTTAAAATACCCCAATTTCATTAGCAAATATAGGTTAGCTAAAGTAGGATTTAGTGTTTGAAATTTCTTGCACAAGTTCTTTCTAGTCTAGGATTTATCTGTTTGAGCTTATTTCATAATTTGAACTTAATTTTCTAGCTTAAAAATAGGGCTGCACTTAGCCCTTTTGTCCTTTCAAAAATTTAAAAGAAAAAAAAACTCAGTTTCACACTAAATGTCATAGCTATTTTCACAAGGCTTTTTAGTAGCTTAATTGAGTTTCAAACTCAAATCTTTTTGTGGATTCTTATAGTTTGATGTATAAGCTTTAAGTTCTGATAAGTCCCCAAGCCATAAGGTTCTAGTTGCTAGCTTAAAAATAAGCTAGAAAAGTGCATCTTAGTCTGCTTGTTTAGTAGTTTGGGCTAAAAGTGCTTATAGCTTTTTCAGACCTTTGCTGCTTGTTTTCATTGCTTACTTTTAGTTCCTATTTGCTTATTAGTTAGGTTCTAGCCCTTTTAACTTATTTAACTTAGGTTAGAGCTCATTTGAGCTTAATGGTACTTTTAGTTTAGCATTTTCAGTTTAAAACCCTCCCAAGTAATTCTGTCATTTTTAGCTTAGCTTAGCTTAATTTAGTTGCTTATTTTTTAACCTTAGTGCTTATTAGGTTTATCATGTCATCTGTCTTAGCTTATTTGTTTTTATCTTTTGCTTATAGGTTCTAAAAAAGCCCACAGTTCAAGCCATTTAGTCATATAGTGTAAAATACCAATTCTGTCAATTTTCTTTGGCTTATTGCCGGCTTAATTTTGAGTTTTGTAAAAAAGTTGTTTTTTCAAAAGTCTGTTATTTCAGCTTATTTTACAAGTTTTTAAAAAGAAAAAGTAAAAAAAATGTTTTCAAAAAAAGGAGAGGCACTAGCAAAGCCTCAACACACACACTCACTATCACTAGCACCAGATAGGGCCATCTGTTTTAAGTTGCACAATTTATTTACTTAACATCTTTTAGCCTTTTAAGCTTATAGTCACGTTTTGCTTATTTTCAGCTTATTCGATAAGCCAATTTTCCAGCATTTATTTTACTTAGATTTAGCTCACTTCAAAGTACTTTCCATAATTGTTTCAGATTTTTCCCATTTAGTTTAGTATTTTTAATGAATTTTTCTTATTAAAACTGTTTTTAATTCATAAAAAATTATTTAAAAGTCAAAAAAAATATAATTCTTTTTTTTTAAATTTTCTTTTATCATTTAGGACTTAGAAAAATTAATTTTGTTTTCGTAGGGTTAAATTTGTAAAATTTGGTTTTTTAAAGAACGAGATTAGTTCTCGTTCTCGTTTTCTTCGTGTTTTTAACTTTAAACGCTTTCGTTTTAGGTTTGCCTTTGCTTATTCTTGCATTTTAGTAATTTAGGATTATAAAAGTTAAAAAATCATTTTAGGGTTAAAATTTTGATAATTTAGGTTTTAAGTCACATTCTTTTTAGGATTCCCGTTAACGTTTTTAATTTCGTATTTGGTTTCGTTTTTAGTTTAGCTTGCCTTTTAATTGCTTTTTCCTGTAGATTTAGAAAACCCAATCAAATCTTTGTTATTCAAACATCAAATAATAAACCGACTCTCGACTTTCCATTGCATTCCTCGTTGGGAAGAACGACCCGGGTGATCACTTGCCCGAAATCATTTATATCATACCCGTGAGTTTGTTGACCTTTTTTCCCAAAGGGTTGACTAGGTTTACTTGCGGGGATTTTATATTTGATATTTTATTATACTATTTGATATATAATTACCCCTAAAAAGGTGATTATCAGTTTGGCAGTTTCACCGAAAGGGTGCGTTTGGGTTAGTATAAACCACATAGGGTGCGTTTGGGTTAGTAGAAAATCGAATAGGGTGCGTTTGGGTTAGCAGAAAATCGAATAGGGTGCATTTGGGTTAGCAGAAAATCGAATAGGGTGCGTTTGGGTTAGCAGAAAACCAGATAGCATGCGTTTGGGTTAGCAGAAAACCGGATAGGGTGCATTTGGGTTAGCAGTTTCGCACTAAGGGTGCGTTTGGGTTAGTAGTTTCGCACTAAGGGTGCGTTTGGTTGTGCAGGAAAACCATAAGGGTGCGTTTCGACAAATAAATATATCATAGGATTTTTATAAATATAAAAACGGATAAAATGGTGGTTTAAATGGTTAAATAAATGTGATATTTATTACTTTGTTTAGTTTAGA
>BQNB010118335.1:0-21010 GCA_026074375.1 Tanacetum coccineum | reverse complement strand
CTTCATTCGGTTCCCTATAAAGAGAAAGTTATTAGTTGGGCTTATGGTTTGGATTGTAAGGAATCTCTTCATAATATTGGAAACATTAGTATTAACAACAAAATCAAACCACCAAGTATTAGAAGGAACCTTAGATAAGTTTGATTCAAAGCATACAGAAACATAATGTATACCTTTCTTTTTAAACCAAGCCTTACGCTTAGGGCAATCCTTTTGAAAATATCCCTCTTTCTTGCAAAAATTGCATTTGTTGTTCTGTTGTTCCTTATTTTCACCATTAGCAACCTTCGAGGTTGTACCATGTTGTTTCTTCTTAAAGTTATTGGATTTTGGTTTGAGCTTCTTGTCAACTCCTTGATTCACCAAGTTAACGGAGTAAACTCTTTGTTTATTTAATCTTGCTTCCTCTTGAATAAGCTTGCTGGACAGTTCATCAATAGTCCACTTATCCTTTATTATGTTATAATTGATGTGGAACGGTCCATATTCAGGAGGAAGTGAACTCATAATGAATTTCACCAAGAAAGAGTCATCCACATGCATACCCAGTGTCTTAAGTCTTGTTGTAGTATTGGTCATGTCAAGGACATATTGTTGCATACTCTTTGAACCATCAAATTTCAGGATTGTGAGTTCAGCCATAAGTGTCCCTGCTATTGCTTTATCAGTAGAACAAAACTTCTCTTCCACAAGCTTAAGAAAATCTTTAGCATTCTAATTATTAATGTCACGAAGAGTAGACTTAATAATGTTGTTGGTAATTCTCATCTGCATAAAGTTCAAGCAGAGTCTGTTAGACCTTGTCCATGCCTTATGGTGTGACTTTTGAGCCTCTAAACTAGCATCAGTAAGGTCAGTATGCCTATCCTACAACAGCGCCAAGTCAAAATCCAAAGTACCTAAATGGAAAGTGACTTGTTCGCTGCATTCGGAGAAATTCATACCGGCAAACAAGGTAACAAAACAAGCTTGATATAAATAAATGAAATATATATTATTGGTTTCCTTTGGGTAAACACAACAATATATCTTCATCATTATTAGAACGCAATGAAACTTTATAAGAAAATAAAATAGCCTTCGTCAAATATATAAGCATCTTTGAATAACTATATATACATATGACAAAAGTATACTATTTATTTCATCTTTAAGATTATTAGTTAGAGAATAATAGTTTTTTCTTTGGGAAAAATTCATAATATCTATCAACTAATAAAAGATTCATAAGAGCATTCTTAAGACGACATAAATTATATGACTACAAATTTGAAATTAACTTGGTCACTTTGGTGATTAACAAATTAATCTCACTTAATGTCATATAATAAATAAATACTATTTTTTTCATCTTTAAGATTATTAGTTATTGAAGAATAATTTTTCCTTTGGGAAAAATTCATAATATCTATCAACTAATAAAAGATTCATAAGAGCATTCTTAAGACGACATAAATTACGTGACTACAAATTTGAAATTAAATTGGCCATTTTGATGACTAACAAATTAATCTCACTTAATGTCATATAACTAAAAAATAGCTTTAAGAAAACATAAATTATATGACTACAAATTAACTTGGCCACTTTGGTGACTAACAAATTAATCTCACTTAATGTCATATAATAATTAAATAACTTTAAAAGCCATCAATTGAGATTAAAAAAATACGGAGATTACATACATTACATATTTCAAATTTTGTAACATCTTATTAAAAGTAATAAACAAATGATTAACTTTAAAACTCATAAATTGAGATTTAAAACATAGATGTTACATACCATACAGATTCCAAATTTTGTAACATTCAACTTCTTTAATAAGTCATAACTATTGTTATTGAGCATAAGGGAACCAAACAAGTCATTAATCATGGTATTTACATGACTACATATTGTTTCATAGCAATTATCATAACATAATATAATACCCTTATTTGAGCATATATCATGAAACAACAAACATCAAATACACGTCAAGAGTAAACATATAAATTAAGCGCACATACTTCATAAACATGTACATTCGTTTCATTCATGCATCATAAATGCTAAGTACCAATATTTTTTTTCTTTTTAAATTATGCAGAAGCGGTAATAATAGTTCTACTTTCATGTATACGAACATAATTGAAGGACATCGTATTTTATTTATGGATAAGTATATAGACATGGTCAATCATAACTTAAAACTTGCAAGTAAATTTGTTTGTCTCTAAAAGACTAAATTAATGTATTTTGATTTCCTCATACAAAATGGAATCGAAACTTTAAAGCATACAATTGGAAACTTTTAATAAATCTATAATTAGTTAAAATACAAAATGGATTATTATCTTAGTCAAAACTTTGGCTCTAGATACCACATGTAAGCATTTATATGTGTAGAAATTAGCATCAAATATTCATGATGAGCACATTAAACTATTAAGCCAGTAGGATCTTAGAATAAGATAATAACCACATATATAAGATGAAAGAGTAAACATACCCGATGCCGTAGCGGATGTTGACATGATGTAGAGAACGCTTAAACACGACTAGTTTCTCTCCTTTAATCCACTTAAGTGTAAAGAGCTTGATGCATAGCTATATAGTTCTACTTGTTGTGTGTGTGTTAAGGTAGGGAGAGGACTAGTTTATATAGGGCATTTAGGTTAGCATGTCCATCAATGCCAACATGTGTAATGGTCAAGATATAATGAACCATAAAGAGTATTCATCATAATATTGAATTTGATTGATTACACATTTAAGTATTGGTATTATCATGTCACATTTCATACAAGTACCACATAGTTTTATGAATGATCTAATAAATTTGATTTTAATCTACTCCCTCCGTCTCTAAATAAGTGTCCACTATTGACTTTTAAAGTCTTTTTTCATCAACTTTGACCTTATATTATTTTGTTTGTATTATATAATACTTAATGACAATTACATCAATGAAAATACATTTAAAACCCAATCCATTCATATATTTTGCATCAAGTATTATATAACACAAAAAGACATAGTTAAAGTCAAAGTTGTTGAAAAATGACTTCAAAAGTCAAAAGTGGACACTTATTTAAGGACGGAGGGAGTATTAAAATAGTTATGATAGCACATTTTACTTCAGTTAGTTGAAATTGTTAGATGTAAAACAGATTAGTTTGAAGAAATTTAGGTTTACTTCAGTGATAGCATATTTTTTTTGATAATGCAATGATGTATACTTCTTACTTTTGGCTATAATCAAGGTTTTAAGATGTGATGAGGTTGTAAACTTCACTTCAAGTTTTACAACTCCCTAGGCATGGTACCTAACCATTGTAGTGTAGTATAGGCAAGACACGGGGGTTGTTATCGTTCTCTAGGGGAATAGGTGATGACATCAAATAACGTCACTTTATTATATCATTTATCCCATTTATTTTGCCCACTTTTATATAATTATTGCATTATTTGGTACTTAATTGCTTTAAAGTTGATAAATGTAGTAATTCAGGAGTGTTTTGTGTAGACAAGCTAAAAGGCGCATAATTTGGAGCTAAAACAAAGACATTTGATGATTGCTGAAATTTCACCAATACGTCGTATCCAACTTAAGAGATACGGCGTATCTGCGCCAAGACTTCACAAGAAAACGCGTTTGACCAATTCCCAATACGGCGTATCCATGCTGTCTACATACGCCGTATCCATTAAGATAACTATTCGAAGATACAATAAATCAAGTAAATTGAGAATGATATCAAGCGCGCTCCAAGGAATCCAGCCTAATACGCCATATCGACCTTGCTGGATACGGCGTATCGAGTCTTTTTCAGACACTATATGTAACACCCCCAAATTGGGTCACAGCGGAATATGGGTTAGGGGTGGTACTTCATAGATCAATAACACAAGATATATATAAGAACGACCATTAAAAGTCGTTTAAAACTATCATGAATCCATAGAAGACATCGTGTAATTTTTACTCTCTTAATCATTTGATTTTAATTGTTTGATTACGCTTATATAATTACAATGGTTGTGGGCTAATACCCTCGGGTATTAGCCATCTTAATGAAAGTTCAATGTTTGGGGTTTGTTTAAAATCTATTTCTTAATGTTAATCGTTGATGTTTAATTTCTTTGTATCACCAACAAAACTTGTTTATGTGTTTAAATATGCGACCTATCATTCAACTGGATCTAGTGATACGGACCAATTAATCTAGATACCAGGATAGCTCTCCATATCATGTTTCATATTACTAGAAAAATAGGATCACAAATAATGTTTTGTATTTGTCTTTGAATTATGAGCTTCGTTGGACCGGTTTGTGACCCGTTTATGTTTCAACAATCATGCTCTAAATTTACAAATAAAGGATCGTAATAATGGGACTATAGTATATAAAACACCTTCAAATAATAAGTGGGTAAAGTCCCGTTGGGCTAGGGTTTTAACAGGATCACCACTGCTTTAATTCTCTAAGATAGATTATATAATTAAACTAAAGGATGCTTTATGCTGATGTGTTAATTGTGACAGGATTAATCGTGTCTAGGTCTTTGGATGATGTCCCACCTAAGTCTTAAGAATGATATGCCGCTTCGAGATAAGTAAATCATTGCACTAAAACAAACAAACCAACATTGAACCGGATTTAATATGGCTAATACAGTTTTCTATCATTTGGCTTGTACCGCTTTTCTATCTTCTAATCTTCTTCTTTTATGTTTATTGTGTATTGAATTGGTATTTGTTTCCACCAAACCTGTGCCAGTCTCTCAGGCTGAAAACCCCCATATCATTAGACAACGTACATAGCATAGGTTTAACCAGTAAATAGACTAATTAAAATACTGATAGAATATAGGATTAATGTTCCACTCTTAGTGTTCGACACCCTACTTACCGCAAACTCCATCTTGACCGGGTACACTGCTCGTTAAAGTGTTGTTTTAGGTTTGTCGGCTAAATATAAATTTAAAACTTAATAATCAAATAATTGACCCTACACGACAGCACATCAATCGTTTTGGAGATAAAGTCTTGTAATCGTGAAGTGAACGAGCAATTACAACCTTGTCTTGTATTACAATGAAGTAACCTTGATTTGTTACAAAAGTCTAAGTAACACTTAAGCCTTGTTACGAAAGCTCAATTATCTAAAATTAGAAGATACGAAACATCTTAAACTATGTTACGAAACCGAAAGTATGAGAAACTAAACCTATGAAACTAGTGTTAACAAGACCCACACAACTGTGTTTACAAAACCTCTGAAACTGTATTACAAAACCCAGTGAATGTGTTATGAAACCTCTGAAGTAGTTTACGAAACCCCAAAACTGTGTTACGAAACCTTTTCCAATGAGATACGAAACCTTCCAATTATAAAAGCAATGTTACGAAACCTCTGTTACGAAACCAAGTCTTTACAAAACCTCAACTGTAATACGAAACCTTCTTTACAAAACCCTTAGTTAAGAAATTATGTTACGAACCCTTCCTTACGAAACCTGTGATACGTAAGCTGGAAGTACGAAACCAAAACCAAGTATTTTATACGAAACCTCTTGTTTATGAAACTACAATTGTACGAAAGCTTCCACTGTTTGCGAAACCAAACAGTTACCGAAAGATCCAATTTAACGAAAACCACCTTTATAAATTCCAAATAACCTCTACTTTCGTAAAATCCAAGAAACGTATTACTTACGTAAATTCTTAGGTACGAAACCTTAATAAAATTCCATCAATCTGATTTTAAGCATTTTAAATGCTAATATCAATGTTATCTATTCCAAATTGATAAATATCTACTTTAAATAGCAAGTTTACTGTTTACGAAACTACCTACGTTACGACAGCTAAGAAATCACTTACGTATGACATATACGAAACCAAAACTACAATACAAAAGCTCAAAACTAAAATATGAAAGCTATTTTCCCGCTTAAAAACAGTTACCGAAACCTATTTCTTGCTTACGAAAGCTATCAAACCTCTATTTTTCGATCAAATTCAATCTAAAACATGTATTTATTTCGTACTCTAGATAATTAAACCTAAATTAGATGAATCACGAAAGCTATTAATAATGCGTTTACATCATAAAACTCATCAAATCAGAAATAAAACTCATAATGAAACCTACTGTCAACCATATAAACGTTGTAGATAGAAATTTCACACGATTAAGCTCAATTTGATACACGAAACACACACTAGATCTCTCCTGGCGATAGACACCACATGTTATATGTCATGTTTGCATGTAAGGAACATTGAAACAAAGCTCAAGAATAACAGAGATGAGCTAGAGAGTATTTTTTTGTATCATTTCCTAAATTTTAATTTCAAAGGAAAAATAGAAATGGGAGGGAGAAGTAAATTACAACAAATGTAAAGACTTGGATAAATACCCCTCCTAGATGGGTATTTATACTTATTGCTTATCATATTCTATTTTCTTAACTTTAGTTAAAACTTGGTCAACATTACTTAATTTTGACCAAGATAGACCTTTAATACATTATAATTACTATAAAACTATAAAACTAATCGAAACTATACAAAGACCAATTCAACAATAATAAAACACTTTTCTTAAACCTAAACACATGCTTACACACAAAAGGACACAACGATGAAATTCAAATATGTGGGATCACATGTGACATATACCTATGAAACACAAATGATGTAAAGACACATATGACACATACGTAATGAAAAACCAAATATGGTATGGGCACCCAATCGGTCTAACAAATATAAATACATTAGTGTTGACCTATATTATTCCATATAAAAGAACATTATATGATATCTACAAATGCAAAATACTCATTGCTAAGATTGCTAAACATAATTGGTTCATGGTTCTTAGACTATAGAACATAAACAACGTTCTCATCTCGAATCTATTTGATGATGAAACACATAGATTATTGTTGGTAACATTCTTGTGAAACTCTTATTCTGAGTTTAGTTATGACTTAACTAACTCTTACACTCGTTCAAATTATGTTAACTAACTAGTGGATTTATGCTAATGGTTTAATGATTATAATCTAATGCATGTGAATAAAAACATGTTTTTCACATCGCATAACAAGGTCTGCCAAAAAGAGCCATTTAACCAGACGTCTAAATGGAAAAAAACAATATACAAATCAGTCTAACCTATGATACATCACATATATTTACCAATAGACATAAGATTACATAAATACACATACACAATATCGCATAAATTGGTTTTTAGTTAACGAAATCAAATAAACATAATTTATTTTGAGCTCATTAAATATCTTTGATCTTGAAATCGAGCTGAAATAACAAAATTTTCTGGGTTAAAAAATTTCATTATTTAAGCTTACAACATCAGTGTTTATGGCCTATCAACCATAGTGTAAAAAGACAACTAACAATTACAACTAAACCCATATAACATCACCTTAAAAAAACAAATATACCCATAAAAATCGAACATCACTCACAACAAACACACTAACTCCTTTTATTCTTCCACACTCTTTCTTAAGAAAGACGGAACTTCCATCATCTTTGTGACCCAAAGACAGCGTCTAACGAGGGTGTGTGGAAATAATTAAGGACATGTGGTAAAATGTGGAAGACACTTACATACCCTCTTAATACCATTCTTGAAATGAGTGTGCGAATTTATATAAAAAGGGAGACACACCATGCTAAAAAGTACATCATAAAAATGCATATTTTTTAATATATTTTCACTCTTTTCGTTTTATAAATTTTTAACCTTTATGTTTATATCATAACACTAATATACCTTTTGTTAAACATCAATTGTACCTATAAAAAGACGTTAAAATGTGCATCCTTCATATTCACAAAGTAGAAACTACTAAAGATTAAATCTTTGTCACAATGGTAATGGTATTTTTAATTATGCAGTATCACCTCATTAGGTCTCCTATAAAAAAAAAATAATTTGCAAATTAAAAAAATTAAAGTCTCAATCAAAAATTTAATGTAGTGGTTGTAAATTGTGCATAACAAAAAAAAAAAGATGAATCAAAGGGTATCCCCACATTGAAAAAAATAAGACAAAAGATAGAGATGAACACTATAAAAAACAAAGAACCACCTTAAATATTTTTCATAAGAGAAAAAAAATTATATATCTACTTGTGCAATAAAAAAGATAAGTGATTAGAATAATACACTATTTTGATTTTAAATGCAGAACTAAATGTTTAATATAAGTTTTTACATAAACTTTAGTTTAAGCGTTTAGAATTTTTTTTTAGATTTAAATGAGCTTTCGATGCTTCGAGGTAAAAATAAACTAGCCTACCAAGTATCGATTCTTTTATACAAAAGCCTTTTATGTGTTTATTGTAGGATTAAAAAAAGTTAAAAATTTTAAACAAGCTTCGAGCTCGAACAACAAAAATATATTCGTGTTCGAGCTCAAGAAAATTTATAAAAGTTTATTCGAGCCCGAGTCGAGCTCGAGCCGAGTAATTAATAAACGAGCCTAGCTCTAATGCAAAACTCGACTCGGCTCTGCAGAATTGTTAAACGAAAATACCAACCCACCTTAGGGTAGTCTCACATGAATATTTTGTTAAAGTACTAAGACATCCATAATAAATATATATATATATATATATATATATATAAATATATATGTAAATATATATATATATATATATATATATATTGTGGTTATTGTGAAAAGTCACAAATGATAAAAAGTATATGAAAGATTTGTAAACCATTGGATGTGAGATATAAAAGAGAATTAAATTAATTGTAATGAATTGACACATTGACACATAACACCTTGAGATTGACACTCTAGTCGATGTTTGACGCCACAACACTATTAATACGCTATTATTGACACACGTGGATTTTTTATCTAACACTTGTTGACACACTTGCACATACACAATTGACACATTGTCATACGATATTATTGACACGTAGATGAATTCTCCATACTTTCTATCCTTTCTATCTTAAAACCTTTTTATCTACTTGATACCAAAACTCATATAGATTCGGAATACCATATTGCGTGCGTTGTGCTAGTTCGTGTAGTGTGTGTGTATGTAGTGGTGTGCATGCGTTGCGTTGTGCATGGTGCAATCCTATAATCAAAGGTGAGAACTTTATCAAATCTAATATGGGATCAAGCCAAATGGTTCGTGGCCGTCACTTTCTGATCATGGCCGGTGATCTACCAGAAAAATTCTGAGTCTCCTCTTCCTCTAGCAACAATTCTTCACATGCTCACCATTAAATTATCCTTAAGCTATATGGAGAAATCAAGTTCTTCCTTTACTTGGCTATCAAAAACTCTCGGGCTATATTGATGGCGCTATTACAGCGCCATCATCAACCATTACCGTTGGTACTAGTACTTCTCCTAATCTTGCATATGCCACGTGCTTGTGCATACAAACAAGCTCTCATATTGATTTAATAATCTTTATTTCGAAGAAGCAATACTGAAACTCTTCATTGGCTATGCCTAGCTGCTCGTAAAGGCAATTTGTGTGCATTGAGTTGCGCACAATCATGATTTATATTGAACCGTAATGAATACTCTACGGGATTCTCCTTCAACCAAATCACAAAGGATCATCCAATGATGCGAATAGTCTTATGAAATTTAAAGCTATTAGTGATCATTTGAGTGTCATAGGACACCAATTAGATGACACTAATAAATCTCGTTGCTCTTGTATGGTCTCAGATCCTCTTTTGAAACCTTTTCCACCACACAACGCTTAATTTGGCCACATCCATGCTTTCATGATCTAGTCTCTCAAGCAGAGAGTCATGAACCATTTTTGCATACAGTGAATGGTTCGACTATTCAACATGTTGCTTTAAATACTTTTACCACTCATGCCTCTACTGGAAAACAAACTGAGCACTGTTCATCACGTAGTCAAGGTCGTAATAACTACTAAAATATTGGTGTATCATCTCGTAGGAAATGATATGGTTATTGTGGAAAACTAAAAGGGTGGAGGGGGGGTTAAATAGTTTACCGCTTTTTTATTTTATGTTTGTTTATAATAACTTAGATTCACTTTTTGTGAATTCAAAACTTGCACAATATGAACAATGTAAATAAGTAGAAGCAAATAAAAGATAAGAGTTGGAAAGATCAAACCACAACACAAGGATTTATAGTGGTTCGGTTACGAAGCTCCTCTTCGGCCTACTCCACTCCCCGAGCACCTAACTCGAGAGTTTTCTTCACTATGTCAACAAGCTCCTTTATGGCGGAGAAAACCGTACACAACGTTGCTTATATCTATTTTCGACACTAAGCTAGATGTCGAGTTCTAATCTTAGCTAGAACCAATCTATCACAACACAACTTTTAACAAATTGTGTTTCACGACTTCACACTTCACGACTCTTCACAACTTCACTACACAACTTAGCTTCACACCTTGAACACAACTACATAACTTCTTTACACCTTCACAACTTCACAACTTCACACCTTCACTACTTGTCCTCACCACACTACTTATGTCACAACTAACAAACACTACTAGAAAGGATCACCAAGATCCAACTATACTTACAACAATTACCAAAACTTAATAACTACACAACTTTACAAGATTTATAAATGATTTACAAGATATGGTGTGAATGCAATAAGATTGCAATGTATACTTGGGTTGTAATACTTCTTTAATTAATGATGGAAGCATTCTTCTTTTGCACTTGATGAAGTTGAGACTTATGATCACTTGGAAACAAAGCTTTATGATTAAATGATCAAAGGATTTAGAGAGATGTGTGGGTTGTTTTAGAATAGAAAGAATAAGTGCAAAAGGTAAGAAAAATGTTAGGGAATAGTCCAGTATTTATAGGACAAGCAGGAGGAGCGATAGTTAATATGGCCGGATCCCCTAAATAGGGTGCGGGCCTTAAAATTAAGGGGGCCAGCCCATTTTCCAGACGCTCCCCTTTTTTCCTATTCAGGGGAGGGTTTTACTGGACTTTTTCTAGCCTCGTAGGTTCGAAAATTATGAAAATCAAAATGTTTATTTTGAATAAACAATTCTTTTAAATGAAGAAAAAATGTATTTGATGTTTTATAAAAGTGTTTAAAATAATTTTATAAAATTAGAGGTGACTAAAAATTTCCTTTGATCATAAAATGCTTAAGCATATTATTTGTTCAATACCTTTTAAGTGATTTAAATGTATAAAAGAGAAATTTACTCTATTACTTGTTTACGTAGATTTTTTATGTTGAACTTTTATATATTTTGTGATTATCAAAACGTAAAGATGTGAAAGATATTAATAATGTTTTTAGGCATTATACATCTAACAACAATCTTTCTCTTTTGATTATTACAAAAATTTAAACTCATTTAAATTTAAAAATTATATTTAAACAATATATTTAGTGAGTTTCATGTCATTTCTCCCCCTTTTTTAGAATCAAAAAGGCATCATCGAGGATTGCTAGTAAAATCGACTGAATAAATGCCCCCTTGATGTGTGCTCCCCCTTGTTCGAGGGCACCAAGGAATCGAGCTATATTATTCTTGGCACAAAACTAGATTAGTATTTGGAACAACCAACTTATTTCTAACATGTAGCAAGAAGGAAGAAAAAATATGACAAGAGCAAGCAAGCATCAAAGCAAGAGATACTTCATTCATTTAAGGCAATGTGTATAAACCACACACAAGCATACATAAAAAAACAAATATGCTTTAGGAGCATATTAATACATCAAGAAAATCCTAAATAGCCATAGAAGGATTTTTGTCTTGCCTGCGACACAAAAGTTTGACGATTATTGTAGGCATATTAAGAGAATAGTTTTTGTTGATGGATTAGTTTTAGAGCGAAAGGCGGGTAGTCGAATGGGTAAACTCTTTGAACCCTATGTGGTTGAATGAGGTCGAGTGAGAAGGAATTCAATCCAATTATATCCTCACTTAAAGCAAGAAATTGTATTTTTGGGTGAAGATGCAACAAGGGCAATACCCAACATGGGTTTCAACTTGGTTGATGTTGAGGTGTGTGGAAATTAGAAGATAAAGGTAATGAGGAATTGTTGTTTGTTGTTGTTAGGAGAGATGCATGGCTAGAAGGTTTGATAGGTCTTGAAGTTGATCAATGTCATCAACAAGGCTTTCTCTACTTAGAGATAGAGGTGATGTGTAGGATACTAGTAATCTTATGATCAAAACCAAGAACAAGAGTGAGATGTGGGTTGTGATGTTAGAGAGAGATTGGATGGAAAATGGATGAATTGTATAAAATGAAATGTGGTAAAAAATGGAACAACCAACCCCCTCACAAGGTTAGGAGAGGATATTATATAAGTACCTAAAGGCGGTCCCATGGTTATGATGGCCCTGTCCCATGGTTCTTGGGCCGGACCTATATACTAATCAAATCAGTACATAAACTACGAGCTAAGACTGTTACAACTTAGAAAGTGACTCGACACTATATTTGTGTTTTCCAACAATCTCCACCCCTAAAGGGAGGTCCACTCCAATTTAAAAACTGTTAAACCTAGCATACAATGCTTCATCTTAGTCTTTACACGTACGCTTAACTTTCGTCTTGAGAATATGTTGTAGAGATCATTGACTTCTGGATTGAGCTTGTTCCTTAAAAACTTTATTTGACATTGTTGATCTTGAGCATCATTGAGATCAATCAATCCAAGCACAATCTCTTTCGCCATCTTGTAACTTTGCCATCATGTTGGACTTGCGACTTCCTGACCGACATGCACATAACCATTCTTGAATTTGATGGACTATGGAAAGCTATAATTTTGCATCCTTTCTTGAAATTCTATTTAACATTAATACATCGTCACTTCAAAAGATGTGTGGTAATCAAAAGTAGCGAAAGCTTGAAACATGTACTTGAGCTTATCAAGATGTCTTTATGTATTGTCGGTGGGTATGAGCAAGTGGCTATGGGATCTTGTGAGCCACTAGATTAGGAACCTCCACCACCATCTTTAAAATACCTGCATAAATAGTAGCAATAAATCGGGGGAGAATATGTGCTTGTTCATTCGCCCCGGTTTGATGGAGTCCTTCAAATTCGTGACTATCGACCTGTGATCAGATTAGATTCAATATAAGAAGAAATCTTCTGACAGGATTTCCAGCTCGTATATTGAATCTTTCTAACACATAAGTATTTATATTCATCGTACTCAGCATGTTCTCATTATCGGGAACGACACAAAGCAGACAGCACGATAAATGAACCTGTGAGTTACTATCTCCACAGATTGATATAGAAAAATCATTTGAAAATCAATCACGTGTCCACTCTTGCTAAAGTGGTTTTGAGACACACCGAGAGTGTTTTATCATTTCAAAAATTCATTAACAACCGTTGATCCATTTCCTCCTAGAACAAGTTTTGATTCTTATAAATCGCACCATCGTTTCCTTCTCATTTGTCACAAGTTTGAATCATAAAGAATCGCAAACAAGTTACCAACCATGAGCTTGTTTGATGTTGGCTTCCCAGAAGGATTTCCATCTTCATTGTAGAATGAATTCACTCTAGAATGATCTGGCAAATCACAAGGATCTTGCTAGACTCAAATAAATTACTTGATATTCAATTTGTGAGATTAACAAGCTAATTATGACAAGTGACCTCAATGAGATTACTGGATAATTCTCTTTGCTATAGACACAAAGTACACTTTTAAATTTTAGTGATCTGAAGGCTGGAAGCAGACTGCCAACCTTTTCAAAAATCAACTAACTCGAGTGAGAAAGTCGATAGAAATGCGTGTAATCTCCGTAAGAAATGAAACAAGATTCTGTTGAGAGACCTTGAGTAGCTAGGGAGGGATGTGCACAGCGTCCACTTATAGTGCTATGACTGTCTTTAATGTAGATTACACTGAGTGTTTCCTGATAGCATATGTATTGACCCGGTTTCAGCCAAAGTGAGTATGAGGGCTACTTTATTATCACCCTTGTATCCCTTACATTTCTTTTTCATTCATTCACCCCTACAATGCATACAGAGACCTCAAAAACAAACACCTTGTGGGTATGTACCATGTAAGCTCTATCTCAAGTCGGCATATTCCTCCCTATTCTTACTTTTTCTCCTTTTTAATCATACCTAAAGGACTTCTACACTAACTAGTGAGATCCCTGGGTAGAATCCTCCCTCTAGTTCTGCTGTGGATCATGATATTGAATACCTAAACCTAACCCGCCTTATTACTACATAAATATAAGAACATGGTCAGTCTTTGATATTTATCACGATACCTTGTCCAAAAACATTGAAAATTTTCAATCAAATGTCTTGATATTAAATATCAAAAGATTTACACTTTGAAGAGTTTTTCATCATCACTAAAACGGCGTCCCCCTTAGACAATGTGCAACGTGATCAGAGAGTACATGCTAAGTGTAAGCAGCATGAGTTCCATTTGTAATTTGATCACTTTTGTCAATAGCATTAGAGTCCTCCATGATAATCTCATTTTCATCCTCTTATACCAAAAATGTTAATCCCGATGATACCTTGATATCAATTGATTAACCGTTCGGGACAAAATAGATATCAAATTAGTTAGAACATTGTTATAGCTCCCCTCAACATTGTGAGGGATTATAATGGTGCCGAGTACAATTATTTGAAATTTTTTGAATTTACTATGAAATTCTTGAAAAATTTATACTCGAGCACTATCTTATGTATTTCCACACACAAACCAAAAAACTACCTACACAAATAATGAACATAATCACAAGATAAAATTAATTAATGCGGTATTGACCTTTTATATGAGAACAACATATGATAAATCAAATGGGTCCATAGAATGAAGCCGTAGGACACCAACTCCCCGGTAGGTCTTTTCCACCTATAAATCCAACCCCTCCAAGCTCCGCATTATCCTCCTTGTCTTTAGCCTTTTGTCAATCGCCTGAATCATAGCTCTTGCATTTGCTTTGTCACGTTGGCTCCAAAAAGTCTGTGGCAGATACTCCATTCTAATTCCCTTGAGGCGATCATTTAGAGCAGTCCGAACATCATCGAGAGTACCATCGCTGAACTTGTGTAGTTCGTCAATGCGAACATCTTTCACCTTGTTCTTTCTATGTCTTTGTTCACGTAGATGAATCCTCTTGGATTCGTAGTATGGTGTCAAAGCATCTCGTCTTCTCAAAATGGATCTGTAACTGTCAGGGCATTTGAGGTTGAGTTTCTTTTGATAGCTTTCAACACCCAATTTAAGATCTTCCACACGCCTTTGGATGACAACACTTCTTGTGAACATTCTTAAGAAGACTTTTTAAATGCAATAACTTCTTCCAACGTGAGATTGCAATTTTTCCCTTGCACGAGAAGAACAGCGATATCATCAGATGTCTTGGATCTTAGTCTGTGGAAGTCGCCTTCTTTGAACTTGTAAAGAATGTCGTCATCCCTCCGTACAGTAATCCAGTCAAGATCGTGTATCTTGCCATACGAACTATTCCACCTTTGTGCCAGCAATAAACCGTCTTTGAGTAGACGTCACGAGCTGATTCCTTTGTGGACGCAAATGCATAGAACTGTCTTCGCTTTTTGCCCCAATGTAAAATTCCCAGAGGGCGAATTTGTCGTATTTGACTATCATTTGACTCCACATTGAGTGGGCACTAAGTCTTCTAATCCATTTGAATATGCCCGTAATTGCCACTGTTGTCTTCGTAACAGAAGTGAGATTACTTGCGCTTGACTTACCCACCACGTAGGAACTCAATTCGTTATTGATTAAGTTGAGAAACGTATACATGACACCTTGAAATTTGGAACTAACGGTATAGGCGTCGCAGATCATGATGTATTGGCCGTTCCGTGCGTTGGTCATCCAGCTAGTATTTCGGTTGTGGCTTTTGTAGACTTCTCACAATAAGAAAATTCAGTTCAGTCAAACTCTGCAATGTTCCTTTCATTACTTCAAATTTTGGACCTCTTCTTCTGCATGTTCATCCATGGACACCTGTTTTCAAACTCCCTGGTGTGCAGTGGCTTCAAAGACTTCAGTAGTTTGCATAGTTCCTCTACTTCAGAAGCAATTGTCTAGCAATTTCTTGTAGTGTAGTCCTTAGATCCTGATAGTATAGTCTTTTTCCTGCTGTCGTGGTTGTCGTTTCACTTGGAGCACTGGTAGAAGAGGGTTCTCTTCCTGACCTTCTTCTTTTGGACCCTCGGTCTATTCCAGCGAAGGGTTCTTGATCATCATCTGCCTTCCGTCTCTAGTCTTTTTATGTAACCGCATCGCCTATATGTATCTAACAAAATTTGTCGCTTCATAGCATCAACTAATGCCTTGAGAGATCTGCCTTTGAAGTGTCTACCCTGTTGATAGAGTTTTGTTAGCTTCCATTTGTGTTAATGCATGTGTTAAAACAAGTTTAGAATCAAGTCTAATAGCCTGCAATTATCATTTTTGTGTTTTTGTCAAAACTGTCAAAAATTTGCTTAGTGTTGAAAAAAGAAGAAAATGCTTTTTCACTTGCTTATTTTGTATTTCAAAATACTTTTTGGCTGTTGATATAAGTTCTTTGAGGTTTAAATTTTATCTGTTTGTTGGTCTCAGATCCATAAGGATCTGTTTACTCACTTATTTTTAAGCCCAAAAGTTGTTATTTTCAAAAATAAAAAGTTAAGTCTTGAGAGAAATTTTGAAGAACAACACTTTTTATAAGCAAAATTAATGGCTTATTTGAGTTTCAAAATGTTTTCTCTTTGTTGATTATTAAAGCTTATTGTTCAAGTTTTTAAGTGGTATAAGCCACTTTGCCATAAGGATCTGTTTAAGAGCTTATTTTTAAGCTCAAAAGTGCCCCCCTTTGCTGTTTTGTTAACTATTTTTAGCCATTTTGCTTATTTGCCTTATCTGAGCGTATTTGCTTATTTCTTTTGCTTAAGTTAGGTTTAACATTGCTCATTAGGTTAGTTTAAGTTCAATTCAGCTTATTTCCTTTAGGGTTAAGCTTATTTAGGCTTATTTGCACTTTTAGTTAAATTTTTTAAGTAATATAGCTTTTTAAGTAATCTGTCCATTTAGCTTAGCTTAGCTTGTTTGTTTGTGCTTATTTTTGTTCCATATTGCTTATTAGGTGTAACTTAATATCTGTCTTAGCTTATTTGTCATTTTCACTAGCTTAATTGCTTTTAAAATGCTTAACAGTTTAGCATTAAGTCATATAGTGTAAAAAGTCTTAATCTGTCTCCTTATTCAGCTTAATTCTATGCTTATCTGGGGTTTATAAAAAAGTGCTTTTGTAAAAATTGCTTATTTGTTGCTTTTCTAAAATTTGTAAAAAAATGGAAAACAAAAACGTTTAGGATTAGGGAAAGTCCCAGGTGAGCAAGACTCGAACCCGGGACCTCTACCCTTATCACTAAACGTTTTACACAACACACACTCTACCACGTTTTACACAACACACACTCTATCATCGTCATCATCTTGAACGTTCTCATCATCTTCATTTTTATCTTCATCTTGATCATCTTCACTTGACTTCCAGGAGATATCATCATCTGAGTCATAATCAGGTGCATCAGGAACCCCTGGTGAAACACCAGTTCCTTCATCTGCACCAGACCCGCTGGCATGAGAGCTGTGAGTCTCTTTATGGCTTCTCTTGGTGATTATCTTGAGTTGCTCAGCTTTTGTCAAAATCGCCTCAGAGATAGTCTCTAACTCTTTAGCCTTCTGCTTTCCTTTTCCAGTCTTCTTGCCTTTCTTTTCTTTGGGGACTGTGGGAGGCTTCTGCTTAGTGGTTGCATCAGAATCAGCTTTCTTCTTACTTGCTTTTGTCTTTGGAGGAATCTTTCCTGAAGCAATAGCATAATACTCTTTGTATGATTCAGAGTTGCGGATGTCCTCGTTTGTTAACTCTGCTGGTAAGATAGTCCCGTACAACTGAGTGTCTTCATTCCTTGAGATGACATTGATTGTCGTGAACATTGGGTCATCTCTGGCATAGTGCCAATTAACCTTGTTTCTTCGAGGAATTGAAGGGTCTTTAGCCATGACAAAGTTGACGATTAGCTTGGTAAAACGAGGATAGTACATCGCATTGCCCTTCTTCGTATTCTTGTTCTCAATCTGGTAAATGAAGTCCTCCCACAGAAGATATGCATAATCAACCTTCTTGTTATTGTACATTCCCCATAAGATTTGAGCTTGAGAAAGACGAAGACTGTCGTAGGATGTTTTACCACTGAGACATTTGTTGATGATAGCAGCAAATGATCTCCAGGGTTGATGCAGCTTATTGACATTGACATCAGTGATCTTTCTTATTTCTCCAGAGTGACCAAGACTGGCTAGAAATGCGAGAATCTCCTTCTCAAGAGGTGGTTCTTCAAACTTCTTATTACCGACTTTAGGGCAAATTTGAAGAATGTCTCTGAATTGATCAAGATTGAGAATGTGCTTTTTGTTGTTCATCTTGAATCTGACAGATCGGTTATGAATATAAGCAGAGGCCCAGAACTCTTGCATGTAGATCTCAGGAACATCAGCCGAGACTTGGAATGCTTTGTAGAAAGGTGTGAGCTTTAACACATCATATACAACTTGAAGAGTTGCCTCCTTTGAAGTGACATCCGAGCTTAATCGAAGATTGCATTTGCCAATCTTAAGTCGGTTCGCAGGAGCAACCAAAGCATCATCCAAAGCGATCTGATCCGCCTTTGAGATTTCCATGATTCTGTTTAAGAAAGAGTTACTGCAATTTATAATATGACACAATCAATGACGGCCTAGAACCTGTATGACTTTTAGCACTTTTGAAGATCAATCATCTTAGATAGACTAATGGCGTATGAGACAAAGGCACCTAAGGTAACAACTAAGTTGTATGTAGTTAACTTTGGTTTTGTCAAGCTTTTAATGTCTATTTTAAACTAAGAGACTTGATTATTTTAACCTTAGTAAATAAAATCTGATCTTAAGTGTGTTATGTCAAAAATTGGTTATGATTCTAACGCATTAGCACTCGTTTGGATCACAATATAATCTTATTGGTTTGACTCACAAAAGTATGCACAAGATCTGTTTCCATTCATTTTTCACTCGATCGGTTCATGATAAAGTTTACTCGTTCGGTCCATGAGTTGGATTACTCGATCGGTCCACAAACAAGTTTACTCGTTCGGTCCAATTTCATATTCACTCGTTCGGTCATAGCAAAATTTTCTCGTTCGGCCCACTCCTTTTTACACTTCGTTCGGTCCACACTCATATTCACTCGTTCGGTCCATAGCAAAATTTTCTCGTTCGGCCCATACTTTTTTTTAATATTCCATGTAACTTAGTAGTAGAAATCAATAAGTTCACGCTTAAGTTTGTAAACGAGCATGTATTCCCCTCGCGAGTTTATAAAACATTGAAAAGATTGAAATGCGAGACTATGAACTCACCTTGATGTTGAAGAACGATTGACAGATAGGCATCTAATATGCACAACACAAACGGAAGACGAAGCAGCTCGATCAAGAAGTTGCGGTTTATCTTAACGGCTAAGACCCACTAGCCTAAGCTGATGTATTTGGGTTTCCCGATGAATGGTTACATCAACGCGACGCGTTGATAAAGGATTTGGGTTTCAAGTTGTAAGCGTTTGGTGGTTGGTTAAATAAAATAAATCGCAAAACAAACGCAAAATATGTAATATATTCCGTATATATTTCATATATGAAAAGTGAACAATTATATAATCCATATGGTGGATTATATAATAAAGACAAACAACTAAAAGAATAAGTCGTAATATATAGTATAATACTTTACAAGTGTTATATAAGAAATGTAAGAAAAATAATTGAAACAAAATCTTTCGACACATGTTCAGAAATCACCCATTTAATTAATAAAGAGTTCTTGCATACAATTAAACACACGTTTTAAAGTTACGAAATAAGTAAACGATGTTTCTAAAGTTTTTATAAAAACTATGACTTTATTTTCTAGTTGCGAATTGATAAAATAATATTTTATAATTTAATATTTCGTTTCCTCGACGGGTTTTAGTTAAAACGTTGTCTCATTCGTAAAAGTATATTTTCCGTTTATTTACGAAGTTATTGTATTATTTCTAATAAAAAAATCTTAAAACTATATAACTTTGTTCATTTATCGGGTTTTTAATATAATAAAAGGTTTAAATGAAAATACTAAGTATATAAGTTTTTATAAATTTCAGCATGACCTTGCCGTTTATATAACGTTTCCCATATATATAAATTTCAATATTTCCTCTTTTCCATCAATAAATATCACAAGTATTTTCGTGTCCACTAATTAATAACTTGTCAATTTACATAAATGATAAATATAATTAAAACCAAACGCACCCTTATGGGCTTTTAACTACTAAACCAAACACCCCGGTTTGGCAGTTTTACAGCGAAACAAACGCACCCTTATGGGCTGCTGTTAAATGCCGATCCAAACGCCCCTGCTGGGCAGTTAACTGCATATCCAAACGCCCCCGTTGGGGCTATAAAACTAGCAAACAAACATCCTCTTAGGGGATGTTATCTATAAATCCAAACACCCTTAGAACCAATAAATAAAATAAACTATAAAAAAGAAAATATAACCATCCAATAGGAAAAAGAGAGGGGGGAAGTGGGGGCGGTGGTTGGCTGCTGCCGCGACAGCGACGGCGTGCATCGGCTGGCGTCGGTGTGGTGATGATGGCGACATGATGATGAAGATGGTGACGGGGTGCGGATGATGATGGCGTACGTGGTGTGGCAGTGGTGGAGACGGGTTGGCAGTGGCGATGAGTGGGTGGTGCGGCTGAGGTGGCAGCGAGGTGATGGGGTGGTCATGGTGGTGCGTGGTGTTGGTGACGATGGGGATGGTGGTGGTTTCGGTTGGTGATATGAGGAGTGGGGCAGCGGCGGTTGTGACAGCCGGAGGGGGAAAATGGCGCGTGGCCGCGAGTGGTGGTG
>BQNB010118334.1:0-21010 GCA_026074375.1 Tanacetum coccineum | reverse complement strand
TCATTTGATTTGCAATATTAAAGACATTTACCTTTTGTTTCTTACCACGAGAATTCATGCCATTCACATAATTAAGCACAGAAGCATCATGATTTGCTGTAATTAAACATTGCTTACACATAACACAAACAATTTTAGATTTATCATTCAGAATAGCAAGCTTAACGTTATTACATTAAGATGACATATTTTTCTTATTCTTAGAAAGCAGTAAGTTCCTAGGGTGTTCTTCTACTTCAATTCCTTTATTCTTGATGCGACTACTCTTAGACGCAGAAGGGACCCTATCATTCTTTGTATTGCTTCTAGGCTGTGGCCTTCTGGTCTTAGTAGTGATGTCTACTCCTGTAGAAAAGAACCCATTTGAGTCAGAATTAACAACTTTCTTAGTGATGACATGAGGTTCTGAAATAGTGAACGGATTTGTCCTAAAGCTTGCTTTAATGGGTTTGTTAGGCATAGAATTTTCTTCCCTAGAGTTCTTAAAAGGATTAATCATGAACATTCCAGGAACAATCACTTTATCATTTTATACAACCATTGATTCTTTGGTGGTAGTTACTGAGTTTAAAGTGACTGGATTTGACAAATATTCATCTTATCAACCTTTTAAGGAATGTAAGTTTTTGAAAAATTTAGACGTTCAGATTGAAATGCATTTGGTGTCTTACAACAAACGTGTTTCTTAAAGATTCTAAAGACGGTTTCCTCTTGATTGATTGATTTGCAAATTTAGTATTCGTACTCGTACCTTTGGTGGTGTCCTTTTGTTCAAAAACTTTATCGAATAACTGGGCTCTTAGCTTAGCATTTTCATAAATCGTGTCATATAATTTGTTTTCCAACAGGAAGGTCACAGTATTTATAGTGGTTTGAGCCCGTGTCATATTGATAAAGTCAAACAGGTTCTTATATGCAGTCTTAAGATGAGCGTTTTCTTTTTTATAATTCCGAACCTGAAACTCTGATTCTACATTCTCATTTTTAAGTTTCTAAGCAAAAGAATCAAGGGTATCTGATACACATGAAGTATCCTTACTTTTACCCTTTTGATCTCCCAACTGAGCTTGTAACCTTTCGATCTTTTGTTGCATGTCATTATAAGCTTTATCGTACGAAATTTTGTCATGTATTTGCATTCTTCACATTTTTTGTAATCATTCCAAAGTTTAGCATACTCATTCTCCTTTTTAATGATACAATTTTCAAAACGTTCTTTCGTACGTTCAAGCTTAGTTTGGAGATTTGATGTATCTACAACAGAATTATTTTGAACAATAGACATAATATCCTGACTGACAAATGCTCTCAAGAGACGCTCGATTTCCAATTCCAATGCCTTGTACTTAGAAAGAGATTCATCAGCTTCTTTTGCAAGAGATTAGAAGTCTCGAACAAATTTGGTTGCTTCTTTCAAAAATTGTATTTCGAAATTTTGCACCCTAGCATCAACTTGGTTAACGATACAGAAAATTTCATCTTTTATAATTTCGTGAATCTCTTGGTGAACAAAAGACGACCAATTATGTATATCTAAAGTCATTTTTTGTTTGACAACACATTGAAGAGTCATAATGGTGCTTTTTACCTCATTTAGAAATTTTCGTGCAACACTTGGTGTAGTATCATCCGAAAACTCTTTATTTGGTATTGAAATTGATTTAGAAACACTGGCCGTTTTAGAAGTATTTAAAATATACAACTCTTTACGTGACTTGGCTGTTTGAGAAACAAAAACCCTCGAAAGATGATTAATCTTTGTATAATTTGCTGGTTTTATTTCTTTGTTTAATTGTTTTATTTTTAAGCGACTCTCTTGAGCAAGTTCCAGTGTCTCCTCCGAATCATACACAGCAGGAGGATCATGCTTTTCTAATAGAACTTTGCCATTATACAAACTTTGTTGTTTCTGCTAAGCTTGCTTGAGATAAAAAGGATTTTTATAACCCAAAGCCATTTTTTGTACGGTGTGATAAAACGAGTCTGGCTTAGGTGAAAGCATGTGCATCGTTTGAATCGATTGACCCGTTTAGACTAAAATATTATCTAATTCCTTTATCTTATTCTCAAGTTGAATTTGTTTATCAAGAAGCTTGTCTTCGCGTATTTTGAACTCATACTTCAACCTTTTCTTTTCTTCTTGAAGAGAAGAAACAGTTGACTTTTCCTTTGAAAGCTGTTTATTTAAATTTGAGATTTCCTCATTCAAAGTCGTTATTTGTTTACCTGAACTTAAGTGAAGTGTATTTATCTTTTTAGTAAGACGCTGCTCTTGATAAACAGACTGTTGATAACACCTTTCAAGTTTGTCATATTTTTCTTGACTAATTTCAAAACACTTTTCTTGATTTTTATATCTAGCAAGCTTAGTGGTCAATTCAACATTTGTTTCTTTCATTTTGCGATTGATCGAGTTGACTTTCTCAACTTCAGCAGCTAAATTATAAAATAATGATTCATGGTACACAGGTGTTTCCTCAACAGTTGCAGAATGTTGTTCTACTGTTCCCCCACCTTGTTCCACACTTGAAACCGTAAAAATAACATTACTGTCATTCTATTGTACTTGGTGTGGTTCAAGAATGGGCTCAAGTAACTCAGTATACTGCTCCTCTTGAGTAAACATATTAAATATATCATTATTATAGCAATTGTCATAAAGTTGTACCTCAGCTGATCCGTCTGAGTCATAGACGGGAGCTTTGTCCCTCTGAGTACCCGATGTCGATGCTTTGCTGCAAATTAGCCATCAAAATGCAGTTTGCATTGAATTCCTTAATCTCATCAAGATTCGCTGCAGCAGCCATCAAATCAAACTCTTCAGCGTGTAGTTGGATTCTTGCTTCTTCCTTTTGAGCAATCAGCAACTGAGTCTGAAGATAAACAACATCCCTTCTCCGTGGCCTGACTGTGCAGTTCCTAGCAAGATGACCCAATCCTCTGCAGTTGTAACACCTTATCTGATTACCATTATTCCATGCTTACCCTCAGCCCGATGTGTAAACATTACACTATTCCCATTCTGTTTAGTAATTTTCGGTACAAACAATTATTCCATACTGATTCCAAACATTTGAACACCCGGATTGAAATCAGGCATCGCTGAACAACATGAATTCACCAAATTTCTGTCCCAACATACTATCTAAACTGATTCCCCCATTTCCTCTAAACATATGCATCTGATTATCTTGACCCAAATTTATACCTGGCTGAGCAATCTGCCTATTACGAGGGTTTAAGGAAATTAGTTGGTTTTTGTTAGCTAGTGTTAAGTAGTTTAGTTTGAATGCCTTAGCCATTAAAACAAGTACCATGTTCATTGCAGTTGTGGGGTCTGTAATGTCTTTGGGATTTGGCATTGGTTGTTGCATTGTAGTTTGGTTGAAATGATAGGTGTGAGTTTACTATTACTAGAACATACCACTTTCCATTTATGCTTGCGATTCTCATTGGACCACATAAATCCATATAAAGAAGGTGTAACCTCTGCTGATGTGTTCCAAAAGCTTTATATTTATAATACTAGAATTATTGATTAATAAACGAAAACACATGGGAAAGTATTCCCTTTCCAATGTAGTAGAGTCTAGGTAATACCAGGTCGTCCCAAGGAAGTTGTGCATTTTCATATTCAAAAAGTAGTTTATAAAAAAGGCCAAATGATTGCCACGATCATTAGACTCATATTTGATTTAACAACTAAGTTATACCAAACGCTAGAAATGATTTAGATTATACAAAGATGATTAAAACATGTTTGTTTAGGCTTAGAGAGACATGAGTCTAGAAATGATATGTAAAGATATTCTCAATCACAAATAAAGCACACAAGCGACAAATGACGGGTAACCACAATAGCAAGTATATCTACCGATTATGCAAGGGAATTTTTTTGACCTATGACCCAAACATAACAAGCGCATTAAGATAGATTTGTGACCAATATTTATACAAGTATGCTTCCCCTAATCAAGTCGTTAGACGTGAGATTAGGCCTTAAACACATAATCATTCGGGTTGTCTAGCAATTTACTATCCAATTCTCACAAGTCTAGTATTGATTCGCGACTCAAAATCAACCACACAATCGAGCCTTTCGACCTATATCAACTAAGATGATCAACCAAAGGATAAACAATAATCCGAATAATAACATATCAAGCATAAAGCATAAACATTGAAAGCATATCAAAACAATCAAAACTATATCATAATCCTCATAAAGCTTAAACAAACATTAAGAGACTACTCCATATTTAAACAACTAACAACACACATAACATTCATCATAAATTTAGCAAAGATCATATTCAAAGGATAAATAAGATTATACCAAATTCCAAGAGCAAAATATGGTGATTTCACATGAATTTCCCAAGAACACTTTATTATATTCGAAGTAAAACCTAGAAACTATGAACGATTCTATCACAATCACTTATAGATTCAAAATAACACTTTAATTATACTTCTTTGATGGATCAAAACCTGGGTTTGAGAAGAACTTAGGAGCAAGTTTAACCAAATTCCCAAAAACTAGTTCCTAACTTATTCTACTTTTAGGAGAGGATTGTAGATGGATGTGTGTGAGATATGAGAGATTTGGGGTTGTATTTATAGGCTCAAGAGAGGTTGAATTTCGTGCATAGAAGGACCTAGAAGGGATAGATGATAGGTTGCGATGAATGCCAAGCTCATTTAAGAGCATTTATAATATGGCAGAAAAGTGCACCGCACTTATTTGAAAGTGTGGTGTACTTGGGGCATTTATAGCACTTGGCCTTTTTCAAAGTTGTAGATAATTGAATTCTCTTCACGTGGCCGCTAGAATCGCGTCAAACGGAGTTTGTATGACCGAGTTATGACCAAAACAGTGCATAGGTGTCAGGAAGCATTCAGCTTGAGTTATTTCTTCGTTTAAGCTCCAAATCTTCGTGTATTCTTTTGTTTTCTTCCACGACACATACTTAGAACCTACAATAGGAAATATACTCGATTAAGTATCGAAATTTCTTATTATTAACCAATTTATATACATAAAATCACAGATAACGCATATAGAAATATGTATACTTTGAGCGTTATCATTTGCTTAGAATTTGGAACTGGTTTGGGTGGGTGAGATGCCCTTTTGCTTTTTCCTTGCTCACATGAGGGACAAAGATGTTCTTTATAGTATTTGAATTTTGGAAGACCGGTGATGAGATCATTTCTGGAAAGGTCATTTATAGTGTCGAAGTTGTTGTGGGATAAACGTTGATGCCATAACCACAGCTTGGTAGAAGTAGCACGAGCCATGACGCAAATTGGAGAGGCAGAGGCCATATCATGGAGATTGATGGTGTAAAGGTTTGTTGTGCGATTTCTTTTTAACAAATCAACTCCTGCTAGGTTTCTGACGAAACATGTATTTCTTCTAAAAGTGACCTCTAGATCTGAATCACAAAACTACCCAACCGAGAATAGGTTGTGCCCCAAGCCCTCAACGAAATAAACCCTTGTGATCAAAATATTTCCCCATTGAAGATCACCAAAACCCAGAATTGCAGCAACATGATCATTTCCAAAGCGAACGGTTCCTAAAAACTTCCAGAAGAAATGGATGAGAAGCTTTAGATTCCCGGTCATATGCTTGGAACAACCCGAGTCGATGCACCATAAACATATTTAGATAACCTGCCAAAAGAAGAAGTGGAATTTGGAAACCGTTTGATTGTAGGTTCCTAAGGGTTAGAAGTACTTGCATTACACACATATGTGTCAGACTTACACTCAGAGTCACTAGATTCAATTATTTTTCCACATAGGTCAAAAATTCTTCTAGTTGGTAACCACCTAAGGCACATTCTAGGTTTACTAGGCTTAGATGAAGCAAGTCTCTCTTTGGACCCTACTTTCTTTGGTTTCTTAACATGAGGCTTATGTTTCATTTGATTTGCAATATTAGAGACATTTTCCTTTTGTTTCTTACCATGAGAATTCATGCCATTTACATAATTAAGCACACAAGCATCATGATTTGCTGTAATTAAACATTGCTTACACATAACACAAACAATTTTAGATTTATCGTTCTGAATAGCAAGCTTAACGTTATTACATTCAGATGACATATTTTTCTTATTCTTAGAAAGCAGTAAGTTCTTAGGGTGTTCTTCTACTTCAACTCCTTTATTCTTGATGCGACTACTCTTAGACGCAGAAGGGACCCTATCATTCTTTGTATTGCTCCTAAGCTGTGGAATTCTGGTCTTAGTAGTGATGTCTACTCTTGTAGAAAAGAACACATTTGAGTCAGAATTAACAAATTTCTTAGTGATGACATGAGGTTGTAAAATAGTGATCGGATTTGTCCTAAAGCTTGCTTTAATGGGTTTGTTAGGCATAGAATTTTCTTCCCTAGAGTTCTTAAAAGGATTAATCATGAACATTCCAGGAACAATCACTTTATCATTTTATACAACCATTGATTCTTTGGTGGTAGTTACTGAGTTTGAAGTGACTGGATTTGACAAATCATTCGTCTTTTTGACCTTTTGAGGAATCGAGTTTTTGAAAATGTTGGACGTTCAAATTGAAATGCATTTGGTTGTCTCACAACAAACGTTTTTCTTAAAGATTACAAAGACGGTTTCCTCTTGGTTGATTGATTTGCAAATTTAGTATTCGTACTCGTACCTTTGGTGGTGTCCTTTGGTTCAGAAACCTTATCGAATAACTGGGCTCTTAGCTTAGCTTTTTCATAAATCGTGTCATGTAATATGGTTTGCACAGAATCAATTATTGTTTTGGTTTGAGCACGTGTCACATTGATAGAGTCAAACAGGTTCTTGTACACAGTCTTAAGATCATCATTTTCTTTTTCATAATTCCGAACCTGAAACTCTAATTCTACGTTCTCATTTTCAAGTTTCTGAGGCAAAGGATCAAGGGTACCTGATACACATGAAGTATCCTTACTTTTACCCTTGTGATCTCCCAACTGAGCTTGCAACCGTTCGATCTTTTGTTGCATGTCATTGTAAGCTTTATCGTACAAAATTTTGTCATATTTGCATTCTTCACATTTTTTGAACCAATCATTCCAAAGTTTAGCATATTCATTCTCATTTTTAATGATACAATTCTCAAAACGTTCTTTCGTACGTTCAAGCTCAGTTTAGAGATGTGATGTATCTACAACAGAATTATTTTGCGCAATAGACATAATATTGTGACTGATAACTGCTCTCAAGAGATGCTCAATTTCCAATTCTAATGCCTTGTGCTTAGCAAGAGATTAATCAGCTTCTTTTGCAAGAGATTTGAAGTCTTGAATAAATTTGGTTGCTTCTTTCAAAAATTGTATTTTGAAAATTTTCACTCTAGCGTCAACTTGGTTAACGATAGGGAAAATTTCATCTTTTATAATTTTGTGAATCTCTTGGTGAATAGAAGATGACCAATTGTGTCTATCTTAAGTCATTTTTTATTTGGCAACACGTTGAAGAGTCAGAATGGTGCTTTTTACCTCATTTAGAAATTTTCATGCAACACTTGGTGTAGTATCATTCGAAAACTCTTTATTTGGTATTGAAATTGATTTAGAAACATTGGCCATTTTGGATGTATTTGAAAAATACAACTCTTCACGTGACTTGGCCGTTTGAGAAAGAAAAACCCCTGAAAGATGATTAATCTTTGTATAATTTGTCAGTTTTATTTCTTTGTTCAATTATTTCATTTTTAAGCGACTCTCTTGAGCGAGTTCCAATGTCTACTCTAAATCATACACAGCAGGAGGATCATGCTTTTCTAATAGAACTTTGCCATTATACAAACTCTGTTGTTTCTGCTGAGCTTGCTTGAGATAAAAAGGATTTTGATAACCCAAAGCTATTTTCCGTTCGGTGTGGTAAAACGAGTCTAGCTTAGGTGAAAACATGTGCATCGTTTAAATCAATTGACCTGTTTTACCAAAATATTATCTTATTCCCAAGTTGAATTTGTTTATCAAAAAGCTTGTCTTTGCGTATTTTGAGATCAGACTTCAAGTTTTTCTTTTCTTCTTGAAGAGAAGAAACAGTTGACTTTTCTTTTGAAAGCTGGTTATTTAAATTTGAAATTTCCTCATTTAAAGTCGTTATTTGTTTACCAGAACTTAAGTGAAGTGCATTTATCTTTTTAGTAAGACATTGCTCTTGATAAACAGACTTTTGATAACACCTTTCAAGTTTGTCATATTTTTCTTGACTAATTTCAAAACACTTTTCTTGATTTTTATACCTAGCAAGCTCAGTGGTCAAATCCGCATTAGTTTCTCTCAACTTGCGATTGACTGTGTTGACTTTCCCAACTTAAATTTCCAAATTATTATATAATGATTCAAAATAAGCACGTGTTTCCTCAACAGTTGCAGGATGTTGTTCTACTATTCCCCCCTCTTGTTCCACACCAGAAACCTCTGAACTAACATTACTATTATTCTGTTGTACTTGGTGTGGTTCAGGAATAGGCTCGAGTAGCTTAGTATACTACTCCTCTTGAGTAAACATGTTAAATATCTAATTATTATAGCAATTGTCATAATCGTGTACCTCAGCTGATCCGTCTGAGTCATAAATGGGAGCTTTGTCAGTCTGAGTACTCGATGTCAATGCTTGCTGCAAATTAGCCATCAAGATGCAGTTTGCATTGACTTCCTCAATCTTATCAAGATCCGCTACAGCAGCCATCAAATCAAACTCTTTAGCTTGGAGTTGGATTCCTGCTTCATCCTTTTGAGCAATCAGCAACTAAGTCTGAAGATAAGTAGTATCCCTTCTCATTGGTCTGACTGTGCAGTTCCTAGCAAGATAGTCCAATCCTTTGCAATTGTAACACCTTATCTGATTACCATTATTCCCATTTGCATTACCCTCAGCCCGTGCTGCTACAACATTACCATTCCTATTTGGATTTTGATTAGCAATCCCCGGAACAACAATAAGCCCATTCTGATTTCCAACATTTTAAACACCCAGATTTTGAACTGCATTTTGAACAACCTGATTCCCAACATTCTATACAACATTGTATCCATTCTGATTTCCTATGTTCTGCCCAGTAGATTGTCTAAACTGATTCCCACCATTGCCTCCAACCATCTGCATCTGTCTGTCTTGACCCATATTCATACCCGGTTGTGCAATATGCCTATTGCGTGGGTTCGATGAAATTCTTTGGTTGTTGTTGGTTGGTGTTGAGTAGTTTAGTTTGAATGCCTTAGCCATTAGAACGAGTGCCATGTTTATTGCAGTTGTGGGATCTGTAATGTCTATAGGATTTGGCATTGGTTGTTGCATGTAGTTATGGTTAAATGATGGTTGTGGGTTATAGTTGTTGTTGGGTTGTGGTTGTTGTATGTAGGTACTTGATTATGGTTGATCTGGGTGAAACACTAGATAGTTGAAAGGATTGTTGGTTATTGCTATGAGTGCTAAAGGATCTTGTGTTTTTGCAAGTCGTTCTGCTCTTAGATCATCTACCTCCTTTTGATTGTGTTTCAAGAAATCATACAACTGAGTATAATCTGATGTATGCAAGTCCTTTGTTTGATGAACGATGGTAACATGTCGACTCCATTATGGTTGTAAGTTGTTTAGGAACTTGAGATTACTGGAAATCTTTTCTGGAAAGTGTTTGTTTCTCTTGAAATCATTCATCAACTTTAAGAAACGATGATAGTAAGACTCAATCGATTCCCCATCAGTGGAAGTAAACCTTTCCCATTCATTAAACAACTTAGCCTTCTTCTCTTGAATTCCAATGTCAGAACCTTTCATCATTTGCTGAACACATAACCAAATTTCCTAAGCATTTTCATAGCTATCAACCGCAGCATAGATGTCTTTAGGAAGACCGAGAAGTATAGTCTGAATGGCTTGATGATGCAGTTGTCATAAAGGACTTCTATAAGAAGTTTTACAAGTCCCTAGGCAGAGTACCTAACCGTTGTAGTAGTAGTATAAGCAAGACTTGGGGGTTGTTATCGTTCTCTACGGGAATAGGTTGGGAAGGCTTGATCACGGTCTAACAGAATTCTAAGGATTAAGAGAATATTATTTTTGTGTTTTTATATTTTATGAAAGCAGTAAATCATATGTTTGAGAGGTTTGGTTGGTTTTAGCTATTAAACTAAATAATAAACTAAGCTACTGGTGATAAAAATATAACAAAAAGATTGTATTTGTTTAATCATGTATTACTCGCTAGATTGCTTCTCCTAGTGTTGTTGCTTTATCACACTTGTGATGATCTATGTAGTTATTTCCTAAGTCATGAACGAATTACACGAACCCGCCGTCTATTTAATATTCCGTTAAGGCAAAGCGCAAGTAAGGTAGTATAAAGACTATTACAAGGCCCCTAAGAGTATATTAAATGTATGTGAAATATATTAAGAGTGGATCAACTATATTAGGGGGCAAGGTAGTATGAGGATTGTTACCCGATGGTATCCTTTCTACACAATCATGTTTCCCTAGACATATCAACAACGATGTAGACAAAAGTTGGTTTTCTAAAGCCTAACATGCACATCCATCACAAGAAGCAATTTCACTAAGATCTACACTCTAGGTTTCATACAATCATAAATGAACACAATAGAAGGTTTAGCCAAGCATGTTAAAGATAAAGCAAGAACAAATAAGAATCACACAACAAGACATACTGAATGATTAGGATAGTCTTACTTGATTAAAACATGAATTGAAGAAAGTATAATAGGGTTTTAAGGCCCTAAAATCGTCCCTAACAACTGCTAAATGAACTAGGGTTTGCCCCTTTCTTTTACTCTAAAGTTACACACTTATAACCCTAAAAACAGATTTGTATATATAGATAAGTTGCTATGACGGCGTCACGTTTTAATCGTGACGCCGTCATGAGTAGAATCTTCTAGATCTGCGTGTGTGCCGGTGCGTGCTGACGCCGTCATGAAATGTTGTGACGTCGTCACTAAGTGGGTTGTGACGGCGTTGTGTAGAGTTGGTGACGCCGTCTTCAGGCTCTGTGAGCACAAATCTTCAAGAGTCTTGGTGTTGGTTCGTAGTCTGGTCCGTTTCTTCTCCAAATGAGCCCAAGTCACGTATATTTCCTCCAAATGCCTTCCAAATGCTAAATACCTAAAAAGGAATAATTAAGTACCTATTTTAGGCATAAATACATGATTTAGGGGGTTAAACGACCTTGAAAAAGTGTATAAAATGACACCTCATCAAATACCCCTACACTTGAGATTTGCTTGTCCTCAAGCAAATAGGCTTTTCTACCTAGACAATAACAATATGAGGGTCATTTTACCTACTCTTTAAAAGTATTTTACAACACATCCTTCTAGACATCGTAATTAAAAGCACGAAAAGCATACACTAGCACCTTACATAAATGTTTGGGATTCTCTCTTTCTCTCGGGTGTATAATAAATTATAACATAAGGGGGAAATAGAAAATCAACACTCATTACCTGTCATAGCATATAAATTACCATAGGCTTGGTAAAGGATCAAACCTCCACCGCTGGGCCCAAGCATTATTCATTACTATCTAAGAGGTCTTTTCAAAGGGTTATGGGGTGTAGGTGTAAGATAACATATAATAGAAATGGAAACGGATGAGATATATTTGGGTGGCTTTTGGTGAATTTAGAGTGGAAGGGTTAGTTAATTATTTACGCGAATACATGCTGGTTTGGTTGCTAAGCCAAGACTCGGACGAAGATATACAAACTATACACAACTCTACATTAATCTCTTTCTTTTTCTTTTCTATTTTTTTGATAACATAATACATCATAACATGGGGTTTATAACACGTACCCCTACACTTAAGCTTTTACATGCTCGATATTTACAATCTAACTAATGATCCGATTTGAGGTGGATCAAAATAACATGGAGATCATCTAACAAACATATGGGGGTATTGACTTAACTTTTCTTCCCCATTCTTCTACGAAATAAATACTACCATGAATCACAATCGTCCCAAAACTGTATTTACAAGGATAAGGACTTAGCAACCGTGTATTCAATAATTAACTTGGGTTAGCATAATAATGTACTAAAAGCGAGTACATACAAGGTAGGCTAAGGCGACTTGGGTGTAACGATTGGTTTAAGGGTGACAATACTCTTCATTAATAGTTTGGAATCTACCAGAAAATTATGAGAACCGTGAAAAATAATAGGCTCGGAGGGTTGTACTATGGGTATCTTACACTAAAAATGAGTGCATTGCAAGGGTGTAAGATAGTTACATGATCGGTGTGACCATAATAACAATTACAGGTTTAAAACATGGGTTAATCCTAATGCCTCTTATCAAGCAAATCTTAACACTTACTATGCGGTCTCACAATGCATCACAATAACAAGTTCTAGAATTTAATATACTATTGGTACACTCATATAATTTAATACCCATCTCAATGCTCCAGAAAAGGTGACAAAGACCACACGTACACATCCGTAACGACAGAATAGATACATATGACTGCTCACTCCTTAACTCGAGAAAGCTAAAGGTGTAAACTATCTTGTGTATCAATAATGGATACCCGAATTCCTAAAGATCTAAAGGCGAACCTCACATTTTTTAGGTGGAATTCTGAAAGTTTTTATGCTAGTCATATACATTCCTATCCATGAGACGCTAATAATACTCGGTTTTCGTCGGTATGTGTCATAAAAAAATTTAAATTTTGGTAAAAATTACCTCTTATGCTATGTTTTGATATATTACCCATCATTTTAAGGACAAAGCAAATGGCAAATGAAAGAATAGTTTCTAAGGCCTATTTTCCCCCTACACTTAAGTTGAACATTGTCCCCAATGTTCTATAGAAGTACCCGTAAAAACGAATTAAGGGAAAAGAAAACAAGGAAAAAAAACTAGTACTCCCTTGGTTTTCTCAATAATAGAGAAGAAACATGCGATAACTGGTTAAATCGTCCTCCAAGAATTGTCCACTAAAACTTCCTAAGAACTTTCAAGCTTCTTCTCATCAAATATAACCCGTAATCAAAGACAAAGACTACTATACCAAGAATAAAATGTGTGATATACAAATATACAATGTGAATTTAGGGTTTGACTCGATAAAGCAGTAAAGATAGGATGAGAGAATTGTTAAACTCAAGGTTTTGCAAGTTTATAAAAGAATAGTACATATTTTAAATGTTATGCAAGTTTTATTTTCAAAAATAATTAAAAACTATAAGTTTTCTAGACCTGGGTGCTTGACGCCATCAGGAATAACCTGACGTCGTCACAGATGTCGTGGTGACGGCGTCGCGTGTAAATCGTGATGTCGTCTCCACATTCTGTAAAAATGAAATTTTTGTTTTTTAGATGAAAAATTTCCTGCACTTGATTCCATAGGTTAATTCATGTACAAATAGCTGCATAAAACCTGATATTTGACAATTTACTCATATGACTCGAAACTGACACGAATTAATCTAAACAATTTATTTAACATGCTTGAACTTGGTTCAAAAACTGGATAAATTCCCCTACACTTATTATTTGCAAAATACCTTTGATTGAAATTAAGACGGGGTTAAAAACAAAACAAAGCATGATTACAAGATTAGAGTTCGAACATGATAGAATAAAATGAAAAGAATAAAACACATGACACTCCTAATGTGCGGGAAAAATAAAATTAGGTTGCCACCCAAGAAGCGCTTTTCTTTATTTTATGAGTCTTGTAGCTAGACTCGAAGTCACACATTCTTATGTGACTTCTCCTTCATCATCCATTCCAGTTAGGTATTCGGGTCTGAGTTCAAGGCAATCTTTGTAAAATCCTAATATTTTGCTCATTACATACTCCACTCCTCTCCTCTTGTCTTCTTTGTTCCTAAGGTAGACTAATTTTGTGTGCTCTTTTTCTAGGTTCGACAATGAGTCGTATTGTTCTATCTTATGGGGCATCTTATAGGCAACTTCATTGTTTCCGTTGGTGAACCTGACTACTCCTTCGGGTGGGTCGTGAGTCATGTTGGATATTTCCACAAAAGGTTTTCCTAGCACTACTTGTGATAGCCTAGGGTCTATAATTGAGCTAATGTCCTCAATAATCACGAAGTCTACAATATAAGTGAAGTTTCCTACGAATACATGCATTCTTTTAATCCTTCCTGTGAAATTGCTAACTCCTCCATTCACATTCTCCTGAGGGTTGAGTTTTCTCCTCATGATCCAGTTATACATCATTCGGGTTATGACATTTAGAGGGGAGTTAAGGTCAATGTAGGCTTTTTCTATATTCACATGCCCAATGTTGCATGGTATCTTGAGGTTCGAGGGACATCCTTCCATAATGATGGGGCTTCGTAGAAATATTGAGGGAATTGGGCCATATATGAGGTACTTGTGATATGCGAGTTCACTCCTAGTCAGGAATATGTCAAAATACTCCACTTCTTGCCCTTTTGCTTCGGGTTCCTCCTCACGGGAATTGTCATCCTTCGGGATGATCTCAACAAACATCACGTCGCCATCTTCCTTTTTGGTGCAAATGAGTTCAGTGTTAGATGATGAGGGAACTAATCAGAATGATTCGAAGAATGAATTGAATTTGAGGAATTTTTCGGTGATGAAAGTAACGAATGGATCGGGTGGTGTAGGAGGGTCGACGTGGATATTTTTCGGGTTGTCCTGTTCTTTCTGATTCTTTTTTTCTCTGTTATTATAAGAGGCGCTTTGTTGCTCGGTATGGATTGTGATGGCGTTGATCGAACCGTGGGTTTGAGTTGAGCATTGCGGGTCTTCAGTTGGGTAAGAATGAGCAGACAAAACTGGATAAGTACTTAGTTTTAGGTTCTTAACCGTATTGCTAGGTAGTGTGCCTGCTATTCGATCGGTGATGGCCTTCAGCACAGTGTCGATTTTGTTGGTCATCTCACTTTGTTTTTGTTTGAAATCGGCTTCAAACTTGGACAGTCTAGCGTCTTGAGATGCCATGAAATTGGATACCAATCCTTCAAGGTTTGATTGATTGTTAAAGCTTCAAGGATTGTTGTTGAAAGAACGGTTAGGAATTGAACCGTTGGGTTGAACCGGTTAGGTGGGTTTGAAAAATTATTTTAAGAGTTTTGGGGTTGTCTCCACCTAAGGTTTGGGTAACTTCTCCATGATGGATTATAGGTGTCACCAAGATTGTTTTGCTCGGGCCTAAATGTATACCACTTACCTTCCGCTTCATCGGTACGCAAGGATGCGTATTCAACAAAGGCTTGTTCAGGATCTTCCATGCAATACTGAGTGTCGTTGGGACCACTACAGATCTCGTATGAGGGAGTGATTTTTTTCACTTGAGTAGGTTGCATCGGAGCAAGATGAGCTTCCATCAAGCGTTAGACTTGATTTTCGAGCTCAATGAGGCGGTGGTCAGATGTACTTGGGACATCTTGAGGCAAAGAGATTGCCTTGACTGGCTTAGCGAAATCCCTTGGGTCATTCCAACTTTCGTTGTCATAGAGGGCGAGGTCCTCTAATAATGCCCATGATTCTTTGGCGTTTTTGTCACGAAGCTTGCCATCGGCCGATTGGTCAATGGTTCATCTTGTGACGGGATTGACATGGTCATAAAAGATTTGGACTTAGAGCCAAAGATTGATGCCATGATGAGGGACTTTTTGGAGTAAGTCCTTGAAATGAGTCCATGCTTCTGATAGAGATTCTCCTTGATGTTGTTGGAACATCAAGATATCATTGCGAAGTTTTGTAGTCCTTCCCGGTGGAAAGAATTGAGCAAGGAAATGAGTAGTAAGATCCTCCCATGTGGTGATGGATCCTGCTGGAAGACGTTCAAGCCAATTGCTAGCTTGATCGCGAAAGGAAAATTGAAATAAACGCAAGCGCGTTCTTTCCCTGTTTTCACCGTCAAGGTCAAGTGAGTCCACAAGTTTTAAGAAATCCTTGAGGTGTTGGTTTGGATCCTCGGACCGAAGTCCATGAAATGAGCATCCATTTTACACCAACCGAATGGTATCAGATCGAAGTGGTACCACATTGTTCCATACGGGGGACTCAATGGTATTCATGTTGCCTTCGTGGCTAGGTTTGGAGTAATCTCCAAGAGTACGGATAGGATTCTTGTCTCCTATGGTGGTTGACGAGAATGGATTACGAAACAATTAACACTAAGAAAAGATAGATTACGAGAAAACTAATATACGGAATTAAAATATCACTTGAAAGGAATCAAGTGAGTAGAACTAAGTCAAACTATGATCGAAACCTAACTATTCGCCACGCATCGGTGCCAAAAACGATGCGTTTGTCGTTAGACTTTAACAAGAAGTTTTACAATTCCATAGGCATGGTACCTAACCGGTTGAAGTGAGAAAGGCAAACTCGGGATTGTTATCGTCACTAGTGAAATAGGATGGGAAGGCTCGAACAGATATAACAAGGTATAAGGGGTGAGAGAAATATATTTTTGTGTTTTATATTTTTAGAAAGCAGAGGAAAATTCCGGTTTTAAGACGGTCGGTTTGGTTTAACTATTAAACTAAATATTAAATCTGAACTACTTTGGCGTGAAACTATATGAAAAACGAACGAATTTACTTATCATGCACAACTATTAGTTTCTTATCCTAATTTTTTGATTTGTCATACTTGTGATGATCTGTGTAAGGTTTTCTTAAGTCATGAACGAATTACACGAAAATGCCGTCTACATAATATTCCGTTAATGCAACGCACAAGTAAGGTAGTATGAAGACTGTTACAAGGCCTCTAAGAGTATATTACATGCATTTAAAACACTTAAGAGGGATCAACCATATTAGGGGTAAGGTAGTATGAAGACTATTACCGATGATATCCTTTCTACACACTCGTGTTTCCCTAGACGTCTATGCCAATTTAATATCTTATGGCTAGTTTTCTAAAGCCTAACACGCACATCCATCACAAGAAGCAACATTAAAAGGATCTACAAACTAAGTTTCATGCAATCATAAGTAAATACTAAAGGATCTAGCCTAGCATGTTAAATAAATTAAGTGATTAGGGATAAATGAACTTCACTTGATTAAACCATGGATTCAAGGCTGATACAATAGGGTTTTGATACCCTAAAAACGGCCTAAAAGCTACTACACTCAAACTATTAAAGTTAGGGTTCATCTCCCAATAGTTACACACTAAAAACCCTAAAATGAGTTTGTATATATAAGAAAATAGGTCGCGACGGCGTCACAACATTTCTGACACCGTCGCTTCAATGATCTGACGCCGTCTTGAGAATCCTGACGCCGTCTCTTATATGATCTGACGTCGTCGCAAGAAATCACGACGCTATCTCCACCGTTCGAATGCGTATTTCTTCAAGAGATTTGGTGTAGAGTCGTAGTCTTGTCGATTCCACCAAAGGAGTCAATGTACGTGTATTTCTTCCAAAAGCCATCCAAATGCTAAAAACACAAAAACAAACGATTAAGCACATAATCTGGGCATATTTGCATGATTTAGAGGTTAAATGACCCCGAAAAAGTGTATAAAATGACACCTCATCATTCATCCAAAACCTCCATCTTGGTCAATGGAAGCCCGACCTTCGAGTTCTCTATTAAACGTGGTTTGAGGCAAGGCAATCCCATTTCACCTTTTCTGTTCATCCTTGTTATGGAAGGTCTTCACGTGGCTCTTTCGAACGCGGTCCAATCTGGTTTGATTCATGGTGTTAAGTTCGGTTCCCCCCGCATCACATTGTCTCACTTATTCTATGCTGATGACGTCATGATCACCACAGAGTGGAGCTCCCATGACATGGACAATATTATTCATGTTTTGCAGTTTTTTATCTAGCTTCAGGCAATAAAATTAATATTCGTAAATCAAAAGTTTATGGTATTGGAGTTTCAGCAGAAGAAGTTTCCCTTATGGCCAATAATACGAGATGTACCTCGGGTTCCTTTCCATTTGTATACCTAGGGTTACCAATATGTGCTAATATGAATAATACCTCTAATTGGAAGCTATTACTCGACCGATTTCTGTCGAGGCTATCATCATGGAAAGCAAATCTTCTTTTTATAGACCGTCTCACGTTAATTAAGGTCTTCCTCGAAAGTCTCGAAATTTATTACCTTTCTATCTTTAAAGCTCCTGAATCTGTTTTAAAGGCTATGAAAAGAATTCGTGCTATGTTCTTTTTAGGGGAATCCCAAGATTCAAAAAAACTTGCTTGGATAAAATGGTCTAATGTCTTATCCTCGTTCGATAAAGGTGGCTTGGGTATAGGCAGCTTAAAGTCGTTTAATCTTGCGCTTCTACAAAAGTGGCATTGGAGATTTATCTCTAATCCGAAACTTCTATGGGTGAAAGCTATTAAGGCCTTGCATGGGCAGGAGGGAGGTTTTAACCATCAAGGGTGGGGGGGGGGGGGCAATTGTGGGGTCTTCTAATTATTTACATTCGAATGTCATTCTTCCTGATGACTCGTTACGCTTCCAGGTGGGTTGTGGTACTCTCATTCAATTTTGGAAGATACGTGGATAATGTAACTTGCTCGTTATATCTTAAATCAACTAGACTTTTGGCTGGAATCAAGATTAAGGATTGTTTGAATAAAACTTCGTATTTCAAATGGAACAATAGTGTATGGATTGTCTATATCATCATTTGGTGTTCGTAACGAGGCTTATATTAGAGACTTGTGAAACAAAATTATCCAAGTTGAAATCCTTTCTGATTCGGACACTTGTGTCTGGTCTATTTCAGATGATGGTGTTTTCTCGGTTGGAGTGACTCACAGGCATATTGACGTTTACCTTTTTCCCTCTTTGGAGTACCACATGGGACAAGTCTCTTCCTCGCAAAGTGAATGATTGCCTAAGTTACATGTTATCCCGTTAAGTCTCCGCTATCATGAACCGTTAGTTATGTAGTAAGCACGAATGTTGTGAATAGATCTATTAGGGTTGACATCCCCGTCCGGGTTTGTAGCGTTTACTTGATTGGATGTCAAACGAACGCACTTCATTTAAGGAACTCTAGGTGTCTTGGGATGGACACCTACTGGGGCCACAACCAAACTAACTATTAAGGCTTCGGTGTCATGATCTTAGTGCAATAATAATACTTTTTCTGATATTGTATGCGTTACAATAGTCACAAAAATATTGTGGTCCACGTTACCTTTTACTTGACGTTAAACCTATGAACTCACCAAATTTATGTTGATCGTTTTAGCATGTTATTCTCAAGTCCCTAGTTGTACTCTCATGGATAACATTTTCGAGCATCATACTAGAGTCACATTTTGTAGTCTCATCATATCGAAGATTTCTTGCGTCACTCTAACGTTTGATTGTGAACTAAAATCTTCTTTTATTTTTGGTGTGAACTCATGAAACTCGTCCTTTGTTAATACTTTATTTATGTAATCAAACGTGTATTTTCAAACGACTCATATACAGGTCGTTCGATATAACTTGTGACTTTGTGTTATGAAAGTCATGCCTCGTTATCTTCCGCTGCGATATTTAAGGGTGTGACAACCATCTTATATATTTGAAAGTCGTGCAGTTCTTCGGTTCCGGAAGCGATACCCGTAGTTTCGGACCGAACCGAACCGAGACCAAAATTTGCAATATTGAAGAACCTAGAACAGGACCAAAGTTCTAAAATTCGATTAAGGTCGGGTCGATTCCGGTTCGATTCTTTGTCGAATATGTGAAATACGTGTATCAAACGTTGCCACGTTGAGTCGCTAGATGAACGTGGGAGTGAAGATCGTTTATGATGATGTTGATGTTGGCATAATACTAATGTCATATTCATTATAGTATATAGTTTTAACCGAGGTCATCTCATGGATTTTGATTGCCTCGTGCCATCACTATAAATATATCTTTAAACATATACACAAAATATACATGTATTTGTAAAATAGCAAAGATAATATATTATTGATTGTGTTTTTGTGATTACATAATGAAGATTGGCTATGTATTTATACTAAATACATAGCTTAATAAGTAAGCAATCCAAACCCTAAAACATAATGGACCCAAACCCACAATTAGGTTTGGGCCGAATAAGTCAACGGTCAACGGTCAACACTCAACAGTCAACAGTCAAATTAACATAACTTAGCCATCTAATACTCGCCCGCAGTTTGAGCGGCAGACTTTCGAACGGACAAACTGGAACATATGTTGAAAGCCGCTTCTTCTTATCTTCTTCTGTCATCTGCGTTTTTCTTTGTTGGAACGGAATCATAACTGTATTTTACGGCATAGTTGTTTATCGCTTGCAGCTTCCTCTTTTGCGTGACGTTTTTTTTACGTCATGGCTTGCTTTGCCTTTAGGTAGGAAGAACAATTTTACGACCAACTATTTGCGAAAAAACGACAATCATCTCCGGCGGTAAAACAAAAAGTAATGCTGATGACACAATTTTTTTGTTGATGGCTAAATCAACATGTATGAGAAGTGTTATGACGGCTATAGTTTTTGGTTTTCTAGGGTTTTTATTTGAATTGGATAAAAAGACTATTAAAACACAAAATTATAAAGCAAAAAAAGTAAATAGGCCGAGATCCCTCCGAATCATCGACGAGTAGCCGATGACCGAAGGACAACTATTTTGTGTTGGGTTAGAACCTAAAGCTCCGATACCATGTAAAATAGCAAAGATAATATATTATTGATTATGTTTTTGTGATTACATAATGAAGATTGGCTATCTCGATTTCTCATCTTTTTTATGCGGACGATGCGGTATTTATTGGTGAGTGGATGGATAGTAACTTAAGGAGTATTATTCAAATGCTCCATTGTTTCTCGTTGGCGTCGGGGTTGAAGATTAATCTTCAGAAAAGCAATCTTCTAGGAGTGGGTGTCACCGGCAGTTTAGTTAATGAAGCGGTTGCCTCCATTGGTTGTTCGGTCATGAAAGCCCCTTTCAAATACTTAGGGGTTATGGTTGGAGGTAATATGTCTAAGATCAATGCTTGGG